>JAKKIK010000741.1:0-24201 GCA_024500135.1 Heterodera carotae | reverse complement strand
TACATCATACATTAGGGTTGTACATCATACATTAGGGTTGTACATCATACATTAGGGTTGTACATCATACATTAGGGTTGTACATCATACATTAGTGATGCACCGAAAGCGAAAAAACCCGAAACCGAAAGTCAGACCCGAAAACCGAAACCGAAGGCCAAAAAAACCCGAAAACCGAAACCGAAATTTCGGGTGCATCACTATCATACTTTAGGTCATAAATCAGGGTTGTATATCATACTTTAGGATTGTACATTATACATTAGGGTTGTATATCATACATTAGGGATGCAACCGGCGGATGGAAAAGGTCCGCATCCTGGAGGAATTTTTTGAACAATTCCGAACCTATCCGAAATTTTTTTAATAGTTTCCCGGAGGGGAAGGGCAGTTCAATTAGAGTAAATAAACAATTCCCGGACTTTTTTTGAACATTTATAAGAAATTTTTTAAATAGTACACCGGGGGCGGTCGGGACAGTTAGGGTAAGCATATCCCGGACCTTTTTCGAACAATTTGACCCGAATTTTTTTTACATTTAATGGTAGGCAGGGAACTAGGGACCCTTTTCTATCCCAGTTCTATTTGGGGTATAATTTTTAGTACATTTTTTAAAGAATAGTGGCGTCATCCGGTTGAATCCCTGTTATATAGTAATTCCTAAATTAAAGCCCACCTCTCCTGAAATCAAACCCTCCTTTTTGAGGAGGGTTGAAAAATAGAGCCCCCGCGGGTTTTAATATAGGATTTACGGTACATGCAATGACAGATGAAGGTGACTTTTGCAATTATTCATTCATTCATTTTGATTGTGTTCTTGTTATGTTTTCTTAAACATTATGGCATAAAAGGACAAAAAAAATCGCCAAATTAAACAATAAAATATGGGATATCCGATATATAAAATAAGCAAAGTAAAACAAAGCTAAGCAGATGCAAATCAATAAATCCATTCCGAAAAAAGTTATTCGAAATGAAAAATGGTAACTTTTTTCGGAGTGGATTTATTGCTTAGGTAGCTTCTGCTTAAGCATACACTCTAATGATACCATGTTCATAAAAACTGGTTGATTAATAAAAAATTTATAATCAGTTATTGTCCGAAGAGTTGCAAAAAGTGGTGGCACCAAAAATTAATGGTTAAAAATGCAAAATAGGTAATATTTATTGTTTTTTATTTTTTTAGTCCAGTTAAAAATGCAAAATAGGTAATATTTATTGTTTTTTATTTTTTTAGTCCATTACTTTTTTTGTGTTTTATCCTTTTAATCACCTTGCTATTTGGTAGCCGTGTCATTAATGTATCATGTTATAAAGGTATCATGGCATATAAAGCATTTTATTATTTTTTTTATAAATTATTTGTCGTTTTTTTTAAATTTTTGCCGTTAGCATTTATTTATTTGACAAAAATAGCAGCGCAGAGTGGTGCAATTAGTGAAGCATTCAACAAAATTCAACACACAGTCATGTGTCTCTACCCAAAATATGCTTTAATAAATTATTGCTCTTCATCAAAATCTGTAGCAGATAACATAAAAAGAAACAGCGTTAAATTTCAGCCTCAATAATCAAAGGGGCTCTAGGGGAGAGGGGGCTTTATTTAAGGGGGCGGTAGATTTTTGTTTCTACATTTACGGTAACAGTAATTTTTTTAACACCTTAAGTAACCACTAGGGTTGTCCACGGTCGCTTAACCGAACCGGAACCGAAAACCGGGTTTTTTAGGCTAAATCCAAAACCGAAAACCGGGGGTCGGAAAACCGGCCTAACCGTAGACCAGTAATCCCGATTTAAAACCGACCCGGCCGTGGACAACCCTATTAACTAAAGACCAGACAAGAGGGCCGGTCGGTCGGTTTCGGTTAAAAACCGAAACAGAAAAAAACCGAAAAATCCAAAAATTTCTCGGTCGGTTTTTTTCGGTCAAAAACCGAAACCAAAAGTCGAAAAAAATCGAAAAAAAACCGACCGGACCGATCTTTACTATTAACCACCTAGCGTGTCTTTGATGGTCATCACTGAGTCGGCCCCATCCCCGCTGGTCGCCATTTTGGCATTTTTTGTCTACACGCCGCTCTGTTTGGCCATTGTCGCCCTCAACTTGTTGGCCATTTTTGTGTTGGCGCATGGGCATCGTTATTTCTCGCAAAAATTCTTTTTCATTGTCGGACGCCATCTGCTTGCTGCCGATTTGTTGTCCACCGTTGCGCAACTGTTTGTTGCCGTGCCATGCACTGTTATGGCTACAGAGAATGCCAAAGGTTTGACCCCTGACATTTGATGGCTCCACAACGAGACGGGGTTGAACGAGTTTGCCAGAAACGAGTCACTGGATTCGTCCATTCTTAGTGCGCTCCCAGGCATGCCATTCCTGGTGGTTCTTTGTCAGGTCCTCGGTATGCCATTCCTGGTGGTCCTTTACCGAGTTCCAGGCGTGCCATTCTTGGTGCTCCTTGTTCCGGCACCAAGTGTACCATTCTTGGTGCTTCTTGGTCCGGCATCAGGTGTGCCATTCTTGGTGCTCCTTGGTCCGGCAACAGGGGCATGATTCCTGGTGATCCCTTTTAACAGGTCTCAGGTATGCCATTTCTGGTGGTCTTTTGTCCGCTCATCGACATGCCATTCTTGGTGGTTCTTTGTCAGGTCCTCGGTATGCCATTTCTGGTGGTCCTCTATCCAGTCCCAGGCATGCCATTCTTGGTGCTCCTTGGTCCGGCATCAGGTGTGCCATTCTTGGTGTTCCTTAGTCTGCCATCAGGTGCGTCTTTCCTGGTGGTCCTTTGTCCGATCATCGTCATGTGCCATTGTCGAATGCCAATTTACGACATTTTATTTCTAAACCAAAATGATTATTAAATTTTTGTTCAATGTGATCATTTTCAGCCTATCTCCACTCGTCCTTTGCCCAATTTGTGTTGACGCTTGAAACATTGGCCCATCTTGACACTTTTCATTTTGTCGCCCTCCAGGCTTGCGCCTTTTTGTCATGTTTTCAAAGAGAGCGCTTATCATTGCGTTTGAATGCTTACGGATCCATTATTGGCCTTGTGGTTTGGATGATAATTGCCGGTAATGATTCATTCTGGGGCTCCGGGTTATCCACAAATTCGCCAAGTCCCCAACATTTTGGGCCTTATTTCCCAACCTTGCAGTCTTGAATTCCCTATTTTATTGATATTTTTTCGAGTTAATCAACCAATTAATTGATCTTTTTACCGGTCCAATTAATTGGTTTTTTCTATCAATTAATTGTTTGTCCGATCTTAGTTTTAACCGTAAGGTAATGGTTAAATGACCATCAGCGTGTTCTTATCCTACGTCCGACACATAGAGAAATCTCTGAATTTGATGCCTTATCCAATGGTTCATAAATCCAAACAATAAGGTTTCATCTACTAGTGACGTTCAAGACTCAAAATTTTCCGACACTCGAGAATTAACCCCGAGAATTCGAAGCCCCACATATTGAAATAGACCACCCGGAGGGGCTCTATTAGAGAAAATTTATGCCATGTGCCAACAATTTGCACAGGTCAAATGTTGCTGTTTGGATTTGTGCCCTGCGCCAAACGCTTTGACCCGGTCACGCTGCACTTCTTCGACAGTTGTTATTGGCCAGCTGGTGCCGGTGCCCGCCAGGCGTCCGGCTCTGCCCTGCTGAACATTTGGCTTGCCTTGCTGTTGTTCATCGCTTTTTTCATTTATTCAATCGGACTGTCAGATGTGCACCGACGAATTGAGTACGTTCGCGCGCACGCGTTGAGCGGATGTCAAAAATTCGGCCAAATCCGCGGCATTACGGATTTTAGAGAATCAATATGGGACCCAAGGCAAATAGGGACATGGGGATTTTATGGATAAGCCAGACGCGTATTTACAAGGGATCCAAGGCAAATAGGGATATGGGGATCTTGTGAATAGCCCTGACGCTATTCACAAATTTTTGAATCGATGCCAACTAGGTTAGGCATTAAAATTTTTTATTTCCCCAAGCGTACTACCGGACATCGAAAATTTTTTTTATTGCTACCGGAGTGTAAAATTAAATATTTAAAAATATGCAGAATTTAGCCAATAAAAAAGAAAAAACAAAGTAAGTTTAAAAAAGAATTTTTAAAATGTAGAACTAGCTTGAATAAATTACACTCTCTGTTTGAACCCCCTCTATTAGAACCCCCATAGGAGGTTCTATTTGAAAAGTACGGTATGCCATTGACTGAATTATTTTCAAAAAGCAAAACCATTCCATTTTTGGCACATTTGCAAGCACAATATGCTGATACGCCGTGACAGTGTCAGCATCAGTGTGATAATGCCGACCACAATTGCTGCCCCTCAGGCTGGGGCGCCGAGCAGCGGCAGTGTTATGCCACCGCCGATGCCGCCTTCGCCCAGCCAATTGTCGCCCAGGGGCAAAGAAATGTTGGCACGAAAGCGCCTCAAGGAGTTGCGTCGTTTGCGCGAAATGATCATGCAGGTGGGGTTGGATTGGCCAATTCAAAAATACGACTTTGAATTCGTCGAATTAATTTTTTTTTTTAATGATTTTAACTAGGGTTAAGCGTGACCGACCCGGGACTAATTTCGGTCTCGACTTTTTTAGCGGGACTCCAGTGGGCTAGTTTTTTACCGGGACTAAACGTGGTCCCAGTTTTGGTTAATAGTCACGTCCCGTTCAACCCTAATTTAAAGACTTGGGGCGGGGACCGTTTGTCAAGGTCATTCCCCGACGTCCCCAACCAAAACTACGGTCTTTATTTTTAAAATTTTAGATTTTTTTTTAATACCCCGATTGGGGTCCCTGATTTTGGTCACCCTGATCCCCCGTCCGACCGATCTTTTGGCCCTTTTCGGCGGCCCATTATACATTTAATACTGATGACAAATTTTTCGAGTTTTGTTTTCTAATTTCCCGCAGGGTTTTCTCATCATGGTTTCGCTCGGCATGCGATTTGTTGGCTTTTTCCTGTTACCCTGGTTGGCTTCCGCAATGTTTGGCACAGTCGGTGCCACCGGCATTAACCGACGAACATTGGTCTGTGTGTTGGCCAACACATTAATTTTGGTAAATGACTTATGCAAGAAAACAAGGCAATCAAATCTTTGAGTTCTGCTCGGCATTCATGAATAAAATTTTTGGGTAATGTCTAAAAAATACGGTGCTTCTACATATTCTCATCATAAGGACAGTCAAAAATATGTACGTTAAAAAAAAATTCGATAACTTGAGGTACAAATTTAGTAAAAAAAATTTTCCCATAATTGCAGTTTTCTAATTTTTACAAGCAAAAATTAAAAAACACCGAATTTAATAAAAAATTTTTTTTTTTTTTTTGGTTGTTTTATAGAGCCAAAAAGTTTATTTTAGGGAGAAATTTTTTGAGTTCGATTCTTAGGGGTGAATTTTTCCATTTTCTTGCATTTTTCTTAAGGAATTTTTTGAAAACCTGACAATATTTACCAAAAAAGTCGAAATATGTATCAAAGCCCTACTCATTATGCACTCGAAGAGGGGATTGGGTTGTGTGTGAATTGAATAATGAGTAGGGGACTCTATTGGAGTGTTCGCTTCAATTATTGAGGGGGGTCTTTTATTAAAAGGGTTGGTTGTTTTCACAATTGGTGGACAAGGTCTTTTGTTAGAGTGGTAGGGGGGGGGGTGCATTGGGGGGTGGGCAAGGGCGTATTCAGAACTCGGGTTTCGGGGGGGGGGGGGGCTGGAACTGAAAAAGTCAATCTTTAGGGGTGTACTTTCCAATTTTTTTCCATGTGATATTTAGGGGTGTATTTTCGGTTTTATTGTATATTTTGATTTTATGCCATATTTTTTTTCCCCATTAAAGTTCTTTTCTTTCCCATTTCGGGGGGGGGGGGGGCTGAAGCCCCCTCAGCCCCCCCCCCCCCCCCCTGGATACGCCCTTGGGGGTGGGGTTCATTTTTCCGAATATTTATCGAAATGTTGTCTCGCTGTTTGGTGCTAACTAGAAAAGGCTTTTAATTTTGCGTTAAATTTTTTTTTAGTTGAGCTTGATCAGCCATTCATTGATCTATTGGTGGTGGAATTTGCGGATTCGTGAGCTGACCAAAGAAATAATTGAAATTTTGAAGAAAAAAATGTCGAAATCATCATCATAATCAGTGTTACACAATATCCATAATCAAAGCCAAAAGTTTGGTTAGCAATTTTAGTGTATTTATTTCGATAAATCTCTATTCCATATATTTATTTCTTCCAGTGATCACCGGACCCAGCATGTCCATTGACTAATGAATTTTATCGCCTTGCCCTGACACTATATTTTTTGAAACCCTAAAAAGCAGAGGGCTAAATATTTTTTGAACCCCTAAAAAGCAGAGGGCTAAATATTTTTTGAAACCCAAAAAAGCAGAGGGCTATTAGTGTGCGGCACGGTTCGGTATACCGCGGTATATACCAAAATGCCGGTGCCGGCGCATCACGTCAAAATGCCCAAACGACAAAATGCCCAAACGACAAAATGCCCAATAAGCCAAAAAACGTCAAAATGCCAAACGATAAAATGCCCAAACGACATAATGCCCAACAAGCCAAAAAACGACAATGACAACGGTCAAAATGCACAAATAACTAGGCCTGTGTTAGGCATAGGGGTACGATTTTTTTCCCCAAAATTCATTTCTTGGTGTATTTTGAGGCGCTGAAAACGAATCCGACCTTCTTTTTGACCAGTTCCGAACCCCTAACCTAAAAATTCAAACATCGGGTCGAATTTTTTTTCTGCAAATATTGCTTAATCATTAAGAATGAATCACACTTGCATCATTCAATAAGATGTTAGATCAATTTCACAAATACATGCATGGCTTAAGCAATATGTTCAGAAAATAAAAATTTACCTTAAAAAAAATAAAGTTTTTGTTCGAATTCTTAGGTTAGGGGTTCTCGGATTAAAGGTGCGCCAGGGATGAGGGGGCTGGGACAGGGGAAGACGGATAAAGTACATAGTAGCGGGGATGAGATGCATACCTGTGCAAGGGGGGGGGGGGGCCACGCCGCCGAACGCAGGGGGTCAGAGAGGGTCGAACGCAACAGATCGGGGGGGGGGTACGTACCCCCATACCCCCACCAAAGCCCCCAGATAAAAAATTTTTCCCCATTATGAGAAAGGAAATTTATGAAAAAAATTTAAGGAAAATTTCCTTAGAGTTTTATTAAACTATTCGAAAAATTTTCCACTAGCATTTGTCCTATTGGTCTATGCGACCGACAACAAATTTTTTATCTCAGGTTCAAATTCTTTCCATGTTACTGATTATTATTGCTCATTTTCGACAAAATTTCCTCGAATTTGGCCTTATTTTCCTTAAGAAAGTTGGCTTTATTTTCCCAAAATCTTCTCGGCGGCGCCTATCGGCACCGCCTTTCCTCATTTAGGCCTCATTTTCCTTAAGAAAATCGACTATTTTTTTCAAACTTTTTCTCGGCGGCGCCTATCGGCACCGCCGCCACATCACATTCAAAAAATCTCTTACGGATGATGGGCGGGAGCAAAAAAAAAAGGTCATCACTCGCGCGCGCAGTGAAAAAATGGTCGAACGCAAGGAAATGGGACGCTGACCCCCCCTAGGGGGGGGGGGGGTCATCACCGAACGCAAGACCTCTTCCCTGACCCCCCCCCCCCCCTTGCACAGGTATGGTGCGTGCGAAGCCCGGGATTTTATTTCCAATTCTGCTTAGAGGAGGGATCTTCTTTTTCAATATCCCCTCAAGGGGCGGTCTATTGGATGGGGGGTCCCCCCTAAAGAGAATACGAGGGATGCTTTTGTTACATTGTCATTGTTTCCCGCATGCAGAAGAACGCGCTCCTTGGCGAAATGCGTCCGATGGATGCCAAATATGCGGCTGCCATGCTTAAGCAAAAGGAAGCGGCCGATGCTGCGGCCAAAAAGGAGACGGCGCCTGTGTCGCCCGAGGCGAAGGCGGCGAATGGAGCGGCGGCGACGGCGGTTGACCCGAACAGCAAAATGGATGTGGACAATGCGGCGACAATGACGGCACAGCAACAGGCGGCGGACAAGACAAAGAAAAATAATGCCAATGCCAATGCTGATCAAGCGGATAAGAAAATGGACCAGCAGCAGTAGGGGTCAGCGCGTTACCATTCACACTGTTTTTTGACCGAATGACCGATATGGGGATGATATTCCGAAAATTTTGTTTTTTTTTTTGATCAATTCATTTCCATTCATTCATCTTTATATTGATGCTCTTATTATATTATCTCGTCGTCGTCATCGTTGAATCTGCTCGCTGCTGTTTCGCTTTTTTTTGTTTGTGTGTTCTTTGCGCGTACAATTATCACGCGCGCGCGGTTTAATAATAAATGTTTTGTGACCTTTTTTTGGCCCAAAGTTTCGAGTCCGGGTTTTGGAATGGAACAAAGTTGGTCAGCACGTGGGATCAAGAAATTTTGTCTACAATATTAAAACAGTTGTAATATTCGCTGGAGGTTTGGCTTTCTTGAGCCATTACCGAATCAACAAAGTCTCCGGATCGTAAATCCTTGAACATAACTGATTTGAACGGGTCAAAGTTATGTCGCATTGAAATTTTTGCGCCCTTCCTAGAGCTACCAGGTCAGGGATGGTCCCGGCCAAATTCAGGAACAGTCTCGACCGTTTCATGGCGAATTCAAGACCTTTTGGGTCCGAATTTCGAAATTTTGGGTAATTACTAATTAGCACTTTATCTGACGCCAATCCAACTAATTTTGTTGGTAAATTAATCGATTTATTCCGTACATATAAATCCTATATTTAAATGATTAAAAAACTATTTACCCAAATTGAACAAATGAATCAGAACCGCTTTGTGGGACACTGCGTTTAGTGGCTTTTTCATTTCCATAATAACAGCAAGCAGCCAATTATTCATCAATTGGATGAGCGGGGGACACGGAGCACCGACGAAATGTTGATGATCACATATAGGAATTTCAATTTATTTAGTGCTCTATAGAATACCCAAGTACATATTTATTATGTTCAAGCCACCCTGTTTAAGATCCTCGTTGCCTCTTAATTTAGTACCCCCCCCCCTTAATTAAGTCCCATTGCCTCTTATTGAGTACCCTAAATAAGTAGCCCCCCCCCCGCCCCAATAAGCCCAATGTCTCCTAATTAAGCACAGTCTAATTAAGCCACATAATCCTGAACTCTCCTCTCCCCCATCCCCTTTCTGTGAAGAGTTGAAATTAGACCCCCTGGGGTTCTAATAAAAGAAAATGTTGTGTACAAAAACGGGTACAGTTGTATCGCCAGCAGAAAACTTTTAAGGCAATATGAGCTTTCGCCAATTCAATTTGTTCATGATTTTGTGCTGCTTCATTCTTGCGTCGAATGGCACCACCGAAAGTGCGAAAGTGACGACAACGGAACCGTAAAAAATATTTAATTTTAAAAAATATAAAAAATTTAAAAGTATTTAAAAATTACATATAACTTTTTTCTCGTTAGGACTCGGATAACCGGCCATGGAAAAAATATGACTGAAATCCCAATCCGTGTCTTGGACCAATGCTTTCCGCCGGACGAAGATGTGCAAACATTTGCCATCAAATTTCGCTTCCCGCCGGACGGAGGACTTTGTGACGGAGGGTTCGATTGGAATAAAAAATATCGTTTTTCCTAAAACAAAGCTCCCCCCCCCTTTCTATCCGTAAATTAGAGTCCCCTCCTGAAATAGAGTCCACCTAAATTTGACCCCCCCCCCCCGAAATAGAGTCGCCCTTTTTTTGTTGGGATAAAAATAAAGTTGCAGGGGTTTTCTTTTCGAAAATAGAGCCCCCCCCCCCACTCCTAAAATAGAGCCGCCTTTTTAATTTGATAGAAAACAGAGAGGGCACTCATTTGTCAGGGGCTTAGGTATACGGTAGGTAATTATCAAAAATTCAAAGAAAAAAAAACATTATTTTTTCCGATTGATCATTTGTTACCCGAGCATGCTCGCAACACGATCAGTGGACAACAAACATTTCATTGGAATTACTTCAGTGAACAACGCAATGTTCAGCATCGAAAGCAGTGCCAATGTATGCCTTTGAATGGATTTACCTCGTTTTTCCTGTATTAGTGTCCCCGGGTACACTATATTTTTTTACGGACGAAAATAGTGTGGTAGTTTGAAAGAGAACCGAGGAAAATTATATTGTGATATCTTAATACTAGAGATTGGACCTGTACCGCGGGACAAGGCCTGTATTAATCTGTATTTCAGACGGGGGGAGGGGGTACAAATAGAGGGAGGGACAGTAAAATAGGAAATACGGTATGTGAATGGAATTTTTACCAGTTTTACCACGAAGTAATACCGTTACACGCGTTTACCAAAAATCGTGTTAGCCGCTCTGGATTTAAATGGGTTGGTTTTCTGAATAATGTTGGCACTAATTTATAGCCGTTCTGGGTTTGAAATGGGCTTTTCTGGAAAAATGTTGGCACTTATTTAAGAATTTAAACCGTGTTAGCCGTTCTGGGTTTGAAATGGGCTTTGGAATAATGTTGGCACTAAAATCGTGTTAGCCGTTCTAAATTTAAGTGGGGTAATGTTGGCACTAATTTAAGAATTTTGTTGCCAACGAATGCCAAAAATTTGCGCACAACGACAAAGAAAGTTGGGCAAACGATGGGAATAGTAGCAGCATTGTATGGCACGGGATTGGGATCAATACGAAGCGGACAAAAGGGCTTAGCACTGTAACGCTGAACACATCGTTCACTGGTGACAAAAGGTGTCTATGTCTGTCTGTATGCTTATTAAATGACGAAGGCATACGGTAGGCGTGCGGGCAGGGAACTGTATACAATACGGGACAGGCATACGGTAAAAATTCCGGCAGGGAACTGTATACAATCCGGGACTGGTATACGGTAGAAACGCCGGCAGGGAACTGTATTCAATCCGGGACTGGTATACGGTAGAAACGCCGGCAGGGAACTGTATTCAATCCGGGACCGGCCTACGGTAATAATGCCGGCAGGGAACTGTATACAAACCTGCCGGCAGGGAATTGTATTCAATCCGGGACCGGCCTACGGTAATAATGCCGGCAGGGAGCTGTATACAAACCTGCCGGCAAGGAACTGTATACAAACCTGCCGGCGTGGAGATGTATACAATCCGGGACCGGCCTACGGTAATAATGCCGGCAGGAAGCTGTATACAATCCTGCCGACAGGGAAATGTATACAATCCGGGACCGGCCTACGGTAATAATGCCGGCAGGAAGCTGTATACAATCCTGCCGACAGGGAAATGTATACAATCCGGGACTGGTATACGGTAGAAATGTCGTCAGGCACGCTCCGGGTGAGACCCGTAACTGTACAAATCCGGGACGGAACTGTACAAATCGAGACCGCAACTGTGCAAGCCGGGAACTGTCTGAACAAGTCTAATCCTGAACCAAATTGTATATATCCATGACCGGTACTGTACTATCCGTAAGAGAATTGTATATCCAGGAAGTCGGGAGAGAATTATGTATCCGGAAAATCGGGAAAGAATTTGTAATCCGGAACCAGAATTGTTCAATCCGGGACCGGAACTGTTCAATGCGCGATCGGTACCAGGACGAAAATTCCATTTCGATAATTTCGTTGTTTTTTTTTTTTTGGCTTTTCGTCGCTCAAAATTTTTTTGTTTCGTTTCGTATTTTTTTTCCTCTTTTCCTCTTTTCATTTTTTAGTTTTTTTATTTTAAAAGGTTCTATGTGCACGATGTCAACCAGCGATTCGACATTCAATTGGGCGACAAAAATGGTATTGCCGCTTACGTTTCGGTTGACGGTAAAATTTTGAAAAATTTTAAAAATTTTTTACCCTATTTTTTTTAATTTTTAGACGAAAAAATGACAATTGAGCGCGACAAGGCTGGGATATATAAGCAAATGGCATTTGAGGAAAATGCCAAATTGAAGGATTTTGTTGGCTTTTGGGTGCTTGGCGTTGACATGATGCCGTGGAATGAGCACACGATAAAGTTGCGCGTCATTCGCCATTGTGGTTGCTCCCTGGAAGCATGGGTAGAGTGCAGCATTTGTTGATTAAGCATCGATCCCGAAGTTCACCCGACTTTGAAATCCCCGACTCTGAGGTTCCCCGACTCCAAAATCCCCGAACTCCAAAATCCCCGACTTTGAAATCCCGGACTTTGAAATCCCCCCGACTCTGATGTTCCCCGACGCCGAGGTCTCTCCGACTTTGATCCGAAATCCCCGACATCCCGGACTTTCAAATTCCCGACTCTGAGGTTGCCCGACTCCGAGGTCTACGGTTTTGAAATCCCGGACTCTGAAGTTGCCCGACTCTGAAGTCCTCAACTCCGATGTCCCGGACCCGTTGTCCCCCGACCCGAAGTAGAACTCTTCCCCTGCTTGAACACCCGCCTTTTTGGGTGTTGAAAAAGAACCCCAGGGGGGTTTTATTAAAGTGTAAATACGGTATCATTGGTAAGCGGCGGTCGGCTGTCAAGCAAACAAGAATGCCGACAACCAAAGAAAATGAATGTCAAAATGTTGCAATTCTCACTAAGTTCACCCGACCGTCGGACGCGGAGCCCACCGATCCTGCTGAGCCATCGATTGGAGGCGGACTTTTTAAAGATCGGTCTGATTGATCGCAAATAATTGGCAACCATTAAATTTACTCAAACCCGAACCCTGAATTCGAACATTTGAATTCATAAAAAGTATAATTTCGGACTCATAAACTCTGATTGGACCCTTAGTGCACTATAGCCCAATTATTTTACAATCTTGCATAAAAGTTGCCGAAGAATGTTCGAATTCTGGGTTCGTGGTTCGAAAAATTTGATCATTTTCATCGCCTTAAATAAACCTAGAAACGGGGTTATCAGAATTTGTAAAAAAATCAAAAAAAAAAATCGGGACCAGTAAACCTAATGGTTTATTATTGATTGGCCTGAAAAATTGGCTCTGTATCACTACTGATCAGACAGAGAAGGGGCCAAAGGGTCATACATACACAAACGATTCAGTTGCGACAAAAGAGGAACGCAGACGACAAATATGTCGCTCCCAAATTTGAGCGTTGATCAATTGATCGTCATTCGTTTGTTGACAGCCGATCAAACGAAGCATGAAAACCTGGAATTGAAGCACCCACTGTCTGTGTACATATTGAATGGTAAGCATATAAAAATTTTAAAAAATTTCTTTAAACTTCCCCCGAAAACGATCGACGATTCCACGAATCGCGACATATCCACGACCGCCGACTCCGTATTCAGGCTTCCCGACCTGCTACCCAGTTACCGTAATTCCTAAAATTGAACTCCCCCCCCCTGATGTAAAGCCCTCCCCTGAAATAAAGCCTCCCTCTTGAAGATGGGTTAAAAATAGAGCCCCGGGGGGCTTTATTTTGGGAATCACGGTATATGTCATCCGCCTCCCTCCCTCGCCTGCATTCCTTCTCAGATGCCCGAAAATTTCACGAATCCGACGGGGTCGGGGGAGAAAAAAAAATTATTTTTTTATTTCGGGGGAAGGGGGAGGCTGAAGCCCTCCTGATCTGCTGGTTACGCCCTTGGTATTGTTATTGGTTGATCAGTTTTTTACAAAGAATCTTGATAATAATTATCCGATCTATTGGTCGACGAAACGAAGGACCAATAAAACGACCAATTAATTGGGACAATTAATTGAGTTGGTCCGTCGGGTTTCCGTTCTCCCACATTATACTCCGATTTTAAGGCTCGGACTCTGCTTTGTTCAATGTCACATTTTATTTTGCGGCGCAAAAACCAATTGAACCAAATCCATTTGCAAGAATTACTGTGGTTAGTTTACACATATTACATTGTCCTTATTGACACTTTTAAAATTGGGTCTTGGGGGGGAGGATGGATTTAAGGCATTTTAAATTGTCGAGAGTTAATTTCTCGAAACCGGGTTTTGCCGGGAGGTACGGTTCCGCCGGTGTAAAGATCCGGCATCTCTTGGGGGGGAGGACGGATTTAAGGCATTTTTAAATTGTCGAGAGTTAATTTCTCGAAACCGGGTTTTGCCGGGAGGTACGGTTCCGCCGGTGTAAAGATCCGGCATCTCTTGGGGGGGGAGGATGGATTTAAGTAGTGTTCGGCAAATGGGATTTTCGGTATACCGAACGGTATATACCGAAAAATACCGAAACCGAAAAATACCGAAATTTGCAAAAAAGTTTCGGTCGGTATACCGAACGGTATATACCGAAAAATACCGGACCGGTATTTCGGTATATACCGCGGTATACCGATACCGTGCCGAACACTAGATTTAAGGCATTTTTAAATTGTCGAGAGTTAATTTCTCGAAACCGGGTTTTGCCGGGAGGTACGGTTCCGCCGGTGTAAAGATCCGGCATCGGGAGTCCCGAAACATCCCGCCCGGCCTCGCGGTCCTGTCCGTGAGGCTTAAAACTCCGTTTTGCCGGGATGTCAGTCCCTTTCAGACAAAAAACCCCAGGGCGCGGGAGTCCTCTGGTCTTTATCCCGGCTTAACGCGGTGAAAAAGAGACGGGGGGGGGGACTAAACGGGGCCAAAAACAGGGGATTGCGGAATGAAAACATCGTGCCGGTACCTGTTCGAATCCCGAAAAGATCCCGGTCCTGGTACTGTTCAAATCGAGAGAAGATGCCGATTCCTGTTCGAATCCCGTGTAAAATCCCGGCCCGTTTCTGGTCTCTACTAATGACAACATATATGTAATTTTGGTCACAGTGCAATGGGCTATCTCCAGTGATTTGGTGAAAAAGAGAAAATGCCGAAACCGAAAAACAGACCCGAAAACTGAAACCGAAATTTTTTAGTTGTCCCCCCCCCCTATATTTTCTCGATTTTTTTTTTCATTTTTCATTATTTGAACAGAACAATTGGCCCGAAAAACTTCGAATTGTGCCACTTGATCAGCGCCCACACACCTTCAACTTGATGATCACACTGAAGGAGTACAGCTACCGCGTGGTGTTCAACGATCAGCTGCTTGGGGACAAAGAATTTTTTCCCCACGAATGGTGGTACAAAATGCCTTTCAGCAATCTCACAAAGTTACAGGTGGGTACAGACCAGGGTTGTTTCGGGTTACCCGAAACCCGTGACCCGAAACCCGGTCTTTTTGCGACCCGAAACCCGACCCGAACTTTTTTCAGCCGACCCAAAACCCGACCCGATATTTTTGGCGACCCGAAACTCGACCCGAACTTTTTTCAGCCGACCCGAAACCCGACTCAATATTTTTGGCGACCCGAAACTCGACCCGAACTTTTTTTGGCCGATCCGACCCAAAACCCGACCCGATATTTTTGTCGACCGGAACAACCCTGATGGGTACAGACAGGTGGCTGGCTATCATCATCAGAAAGTGCCCAAAGTGGTGAAGCCGGGATTTAAAAACGATGGCAAAAAAATAAATCAATTAATTGGTTGGTGGCGTGAGGGATCCAAATCATTATCTCATTAAAATGATCGATTGAAGGATCAATAATGATCATTTCAACAAATTAATTAATTATTGATTGATCAAAATCGATGTCAACAATTAATTAATTATTGATTGATCAAAATCCACGAAGGATCAATTGATTTCAATTAGATTGATGGACATCGATGAAGATCATATATATGAATTTGTTAAATTTTTTTCAGTTGCGCGGTCATTACGCCATAATCGATACGCCCCGGGTGTTTCCGCCGCAATTTGTTGAGGCATAACACCATTCAAATTATTGAAATGAGATTTTTTTTTGAAATTTTGCACGTACCTACCAGTCAATGTTGCTCCGGGTTGAAAAAAGTTCGGGTTTCTGTCGGGGAGGGGGGGGAACGCATTCAACAATTTTCGGGTTCGGGTTTTGGGTTTTTTAAGATTTTCAAATTTCAGGTACAGACTTTCGGGTAGAGAAAATCTCTTGTTGCGAGAGTAACCTGGAGCAACCTTGGTATCTACCATAAATGTAACCGGATTCCGTAAAATAGTCCGGATGGGTATCAGGGATGGCACTCGGTTTTCCGGATGCCGTACCTTTTTGGGTCCGCAATCAATTCCGGACCCTGGCATTCGGAATGTTTTGGGCCCGAAAGGTCCGGCATTCGGAATGCGGTGCCATCCCGGATATGCACCCACCCATTTTTGGGTTTTCAGCCTGAACGCCCTAACACGGCGGCATTTTACACACCGGCGCCACGAGTCACCGCATCAAAGTTTATTGTCCGTTTCAAATTGCTCGACGACAATGCCACAACCAAATTCAACATTTCGTTGCTGCATGACATCATCGAGCCAAATCCATACAGTAATATTTGTTTTAATGGCGCGCCAAAATGTTATACCCGGGGGGGGAGGTGCGTCTTAGAGCTACTCACGACGCAAAAGGTCCCGAGACTCGAGATTTGACACCAAGACTCGTCGGGATCGAGATTTGACATCAAGATTCGTCGAGTCCGAGATTTCGTATCAAGACTAGTCGAGTTGAAACCAATGCTCGTCGAAATTTGACATCAAGACTCGTCGAGACTGAGATTTGACACCAAAACTCGTCGAGACTGAGATTTGACATCAAGACTCGTCGACACTGAGATTTCATGTCAAGACTAGTCGAGGTGAAACCAAGACTAGTCGAGAATTGACACCAAGACTAGTTGAGTCCGAGATCTTATATCAAGACTCGTTGAGTCAGAACCAAGACTAGTCGAGAATTGACACCAAGACTCGCCAAGACCGAGATTTCCACATCAGGATTCGTCGAGATCAAAATATCTAAGTCACCCATTGGCAAATTGTCAACAGTTGGTAAATTGTCACTCATTGGCAAATTGTCACCCAATTGGCAAATTGTCATCCATTGGGCAAATTGTCAATTCTTTCTACCTATTTTAGTTGGTGCCACTGTGATGCAATTGGAAGTGACTGTCAGCAACAACCATTCGTCCATTGCCCTGTTTTGTTATAGGGCAAATTTGGTAATAATTATATTAAAAATAATTTAATTTTTACCGTACCGTATCCCCCGCCCCCAATTGAAGCCTCCCTGTAACCCTTTTTGTGTGAAAATTTAGAGCCCCGTGGACCTCTATTAGAGGAAATATGGATTTTTCAGTGTCCCCCACCCAATTGAAGCCTCCCTGTAACCCTTTTTGTGTGAAAAATAGAACCCCGTGGACCTCTATTAGAGAAAATATGGATTTTTCAGTGTCCCCTCCCCCCCCAATTGAGCGGCGCCCTGTAATCCTCAAGGTTGTGTGGAAAATAGAACCCCATGGGCTTTTATTAGAGAAGAAATATGAATTTTTTAGTGTTCAACCAATTACCAAGATAATTATTATGTGTGACTTTTAGAATGGCGAAGTGTGTCCCCCGGTTAAATTTGTAAACGAATCCAGCCAGGACGAATTGGAAAAACGATTTGACCATTTAATTAATGGGCCCGACGAACAACGAACATTCCTAATTATAATTTACACAAAAGTGACGGAATTCAACGCGTTCAATATTTCATTGAACCATGGTGAACCATTGACCATTGAAACTGAGCTGCCCACATGGGCTGGCAATTATTATCGGGTGAGTTTTTCAAAAAAAAAAATTTTGAAAATTTCAAAGTTTTTTTTTTGTTTTTTTTTTCCAATTTAGGTTGCAGGAAATGTCACATTGCTTGGGGACCCTGTGTATAAATATGCATTCGATCCAAGCAACGTACGTTGTTTTTTGATGGATGTATGACAAAATGTTACACCGGTAAAATGTCCCATGCTCGCTAGGACAAACTGCCGTCAATTCCGACATAACCCCTCCCAGCTAGGACACATGCACACCAGGGCTGGGCCAAACCAAAAAATAAAATACGAAATGCGAATTGCGAACTATGCGAACTGAAAATAAAAAACGAATTGCGAATTGCGAACTATACGAACTCAAAAAACACGAACTTTGCGAACTATACGAAATATACGAACTGTGAAATGCGAATTTTTCAAAAATTTTATTCATATTCATAAATTTTGATATTATGGTGCAGAAATAAAAGCATCTCTACATTTTCGGGTGTCAATTTTTTCTCAAATCATTAACAATTAATCCCGCTGCCGAAAAAAGTCTAACCTTATAATTAGGGTTCAACGGGGACCGTTCCTTTTCACAAAAACCGGGACCGTGACCCAATTTTTCAAACGGGATCGGGACCGGGACTAAACCGGGATTAACATGAAGCGAAATTTTTTTGAAAAAAATTCATCAGATTTTGTCAAAAAATCATATTTTAATAAAAAATCGCATTTTGTTTTAATTGTACAAAATTGCACTAAAAATACCTAATTTTCCCTGAAATTTTCATTTTAAGTTGAAAATACACTGTAAATTATGTGGAGGGACAGGCGGTGCCGATAGGTGCCGCCGGGAAGAATTTGAGAATTTAGCAGGGTTTCTTATGAAAATTTTTATAAAAATGGCCCATAAATCCTTAATGAATTCTAATTTAAAAATTAAATTAATGGTTTTTTTCAGCCCAAAAATAATTTTAAAAATTGAAAAGATATCAGAGAAATTTAATATTTATTTCTCTTAATAAAAATTGAAGGTGAAGTCGTAAAAACTAATTGAAAAACGAGGGATCAGAACCCACACCAACCATGTCATTAAAACATACAACACAACCACTCAACCAATGACATTACTCCTCGCCTGGCGGAATATTATTTAAATATTCCCCCTTCCTGCATTTTCCCTCTCAACTTTGCACTCAAATCCTCATTCTTAGATTCGCTCCAAAAAAAAATTAAATATATCATTCTTAGGGGTGCAAGTTCGCATTATTCGTTTTTCAGCTCAAAATGCGAACTACGAATTGCGAACTATACGAACTCAAAAAACACGAACTTTACGAACTATACGAACTGCGAAATGCGAACTCAGCCCAGCCCTGATGCACACCCATTCGCTGCGACAAAATGCCCCTCCCCCGACAAAATAAATGCCTTCATTCGTTTCGACAAAATCCCCCCCCCCCCCCCCGCCACGGCAAAATGCCTTTTCGCTGCGACAAAATGCCTCCATTCGATGCGACAAAATACCCACTTTCCCCCGACAATGCCTCTATTTGCTGCGACAAATGTCCCCCCGCTCTGACGTAACCCCTCCTGTTAAGACAAAATGCCTCGGTTTGCTGCGACAATTGCCCCCGCTCCGACATAACCCCTCCCGCTAGGACAAAATGCCTTTATTTGCTGCGACAAAATGCCCTCCCCCCCCCGCCCGGCGGGGCTTCCGTCCCCGCAAAACCGGCGCTTGCTGTAAATGGGGACAATTTGTTCATCAACAACTGAAAATGTGTTATAAATTTAAGGAAGCAAAAGGGTTCCTAATGTACAAAGAAGGAAGCACAATAGTTCAGCCACAGGTAAAAAAAAACAAAACAAAATGTCACAAGACGGACGAAGTGACGATCACTTCTGCTGATCGGTGCTGGGGATCGTTTCGTAAAAACTGACACCTTGGGCGTTTCGTGAATTTCGTAAAAAATGACACCTTGCGTAAAACTGCCATCTTGGGCGTTTCGTGCATTTCGTAAAAACTGCCACCTTGGGCGTTTCGTAAAAACTGACACCTTGAGCGTTTCGTGAATTTCGTAAAAAATGACACCTTGCGTAAAACTGCCACCTTGGGCGTTTCGTGCATTTTGTAAAAACTGCCACCTTGGGCGTTTCGTAAAACAACCACTTTGAGCGTTTTGTAAAACTGCCACCTTGGGCGTTTCGTAAAAACTGACACCTTGAGCGTTTCGTGAATTTCGTAAAAAATGACACCTTGCGTAAAACTGCCACCTTGGGCGTTTCGTGCATTTTGTAAAAACTGCCACCTTGGGCGTTTCGTAAAACAACCACTTTGAGCGTTTTGTAAAACTGCCACCTTGGGCGTTTCGTAAAAACTGCCACCTTGAGCGTTTCGTGAATTTCGTAAAAAATGACACCTTGCGTAAAACTGCCACCTTGGGCGTTTCGTGCATTTCGTAAAAACTGCCACCTTGGGCGTTTCGTAAAACAGCCACTTTGAGCGTTTTGTAAAACTGTCACCTTGGGCGTTTCGTAAAAACTGCCATCTTGGAGAATCAGGACCAAGTTTGTGGAAAAAAAAATTGGGAGGGGGGGGGGGGGGATTGGTTCCGGGGCTGAATTGGTCTAATGGTTGAGACCGACTCATTTTATTCAAATTTCCTTTCCCCGAATAAGGGAAAAAAATTTCTTTTTTAGGGAGAGAGGGGGGGGGGAGAATTTCCCCGTGCCCTCCCCCGGTTACGGGAAGGGGCCTGGCGGCGACAATGGGCATCATTGTGCCAACAAATTTTCGTTTAAAAAAATTTTTTCTATGTTTTTTTTTTTTTTTGTTTAAGCCTCATCCAAAAAATGGTACCGATTTCACAATTAATTTGCCTACACTGCTCAACTATGGCGACATGATTGTTGTGCAGGGGCACCGGAATCTCACAAATGCAACCAGCAGCAACAACAGCGCTTCGTTCAGCATCATTTTGATGCATGAATCGGAACGGGTGGACAAATTCAGTACCGTTTTTTCTGATAATCATACTTTTCACCTCCAATAGTGCCCCCTGCCATTGTAATAAAGTCCCCCACATCCCGCGCCAACGCATTTTTTCCAAAATTTTGAGGAAGGCGCCCCGCCGGGGGACTTTATACATATAGTAGGCCACACATTTGGAATTTCCCGGAGTTTTTTTTTTATCCTCCGTCCATTTTTAGTCGGCGACACTGTACTCAAGCTTCACTTTGACATGGACAACACGGTTAAGCGTTTGCATTGTTCCTTCCGCTTAAATGAGGTATATATATATATGCCTACATCAGAGCTACCATTTGTACTTATTTAGATTTGAAGGGTCCAAAACTTATAAATTTTAAATGTACTTATTTATAAGTACATGTACTGATTTGAGCTCGCTGTACTTATTTTGTACTGATTTTTGCGATTCTAAGGAAATTTCTGATTTTAAATGGCTATTTTTGAAAATAAATATTTTTTGAAACGAATTATACGCAAAATCTTAACAAGATTCACTAAAATATTCAAAAAATTTTCCCGGCGATGCATAGATCACCGCCGGATCAATTCCTCAACGGTTTATGCTCTTTGTCTTATTTTTTGACTTATTTTTGGGAGCCCAAGGAAAATTCCGGTTTGTGGCAGCGAGAAATACGTCCAAATTCTGATTTTGTTGAATAAAATGCGAGATTAAGCCTCAAAACAATGTTTTAAAAAATGTACTTATTTTTGGCCACAAAAACTTATTTTTCACCAGTGATTTACTTATTTTTGAAAATTTTCGATGGCACCTCTGGGAACCTGAGACCTAACAAATAAGTCGGTACCAGGAATTATTGGCAAACATCGACAGTAGCGCCGCCATCAGCAGGTATTACTACAGTTAGTGCTGAACCGAAAAAATATATGCACTCTGGAAAAAATACGAATCCCGGGAAATTCGAAACCGGGAAAATTCCCGACATCCAGAAAAAGTGACATCAATACTAGTATTTTAAATGTCAATAATAAAGGTAAAAATTTGTCACAAAATTTCAGTTGATTGATTTTTTTTTTTTGCAGGGAAGCCAAAATTCATCAGGAGACCCTTCTGATCACCGTTTGTCCGAATGGGGCGGACATTTTGTGGCTGAAATTCGTGCCAAAACTAAATCCTTCGTAATTCGTTTAAACGGCGAAACGCACACCATCGAATGTCCATATGCTCGTACAACAAACACAACTGTGTCCGGCGTACTCAAAGCTGTGCAAATTCCGCCATGGGCTGTTGACCATGTTCGGGTACGCTTTACACATACACAAAATAATTATGTATATTGATCGCCCTCTAATAGAATCCCCGGGCCCTATTTTTATAACTCCCTCGATGGGAGGGGGGGGGCTCAATTAGAGGAATGACTTGGGGTTGGGGTATCGACCATTTTTGAGTACGCTTTATACAAAAACAAATAATTTATGTTATAAAATCACCTATCCCCTCTAATTGAATCCCTGTGGTTCTATTTTTAATGCTCCCTCGAATGAAGCGCGGGGAGTCCATTTTTGATAAAGGAGGGGAGTCTATTATAGGGAGCTGGACTGTGGAGACCACGTTGGGGTAAACACGAAAATGATGATGTGTCTTTGTCGATCGAACCCCCTCTAATATAATCCCCTGGGCTCTATTTTCTCCCTCGAGGGGAGGGCGGGGAGTAAATTTAAGAGCGAGGCGGGGGGGTTCAATTAGAGGAGGAGTGACATGTGGTGTCAACCATGTTCGAGTACGCTTTATACACCAAAATGATGTTATAATGACTTACTCCTCTAATAGAATCCCCGTTACACCCTCCAATAGAGCCCCCGGTGTTCTATTTATTAATTCTACCTCGAGGAGAGAGCGGGTCTTAAGACGTCATTTTTAAGTGAAAGTGGTATGTTCTATGATTAAGCCCCCCACCTTTATAGAGCCCCCCCCTTGAGGGGCGGGAGTTTTAAAATAGAGCCCCATGGGGCTCTAAAATACAGTAAATTACATTATGATGATCACACACAGATTGCGGGTGCCGGTGTGAATGTGTCAAGCGTGAAAGTCATGAAAATGAAAAATGCCAAAAAACGAATTACGGCACTCAAGCAGATCAGTGCCATTGCGGGGGTAAGCACGCGACGCTTTTTGCAGACCGGCGACAAAATAACAGTGCAAGCCAACCAAAGAATGGCAGCGAATGAGGCAACAACAACAACATGGTTGACCGTGTTGTTCCTCTGCGAAGCGCTTCATTTCAACGAAATCAGTGAGAGTTGGTGCCGTAGGCGCCAATGTGGGGGGGCAGAATTTATTGTGTTTTTTTTTCTCTAATAGACGCCCCCTGTGGACATTTTTGTTTTTCAATCAATACGCCCTCGAAGGGAGACGGGGCGTTAATTGGAGGCGGGGGTGTCAATTGTAGGGTGGTGGGCTTATTTGAAAGGAGGGAGGCCTCAATTGGAGGCTGTGGCATCAGTTGCAGACGGGGGCGTCAATTGGAGGGGGACTCAGTTGGATATGGCCCGTGAAAATTAAAGGCCGGTCCGTCAATTGGAGGGGGGGGGGTGCCTGGTGAAATCAAAAAACCGGTATCCGGGACAGGGCCGGGATTACGATCCGGCCGGGCAAAACTACCTACATGAAAGCAAAGGCGCGAATGGGTGTGAAGAGGTATACCAACGACCGGGATTGTTTTCTCGGGGTTATGCCGGGATTGATTAGGGTACATCCCGAAATTCTGACGGAAGCAGTCCTACTTTCCTCTCATGATTTATTATTTTTACAATTATTATTATTATTATTATTAATTTACTAAAGTTGGCAAAACTGTCATGAATGCAACGTTGACAAGCACATCGGGACTACAATTCTCCAGTTTTTACGTATGTTTATACACAATGTCTCAACGTGGTTGGAGACCACAGCCGTTTAACCGAACCAAAAACCGGGGGTCGAATAAATTGCCTAACCCCTCAAAAAATTCACGGACTGTGGTCGACATCCGGAGGGGATTTATGGAAAAACCTAAAGTTAGATTTTTTATCCCCAACCCTTCCCCTGAAACCCATGGTCTGTGTCTACGTCCTTTCTCGTACAAGCCGTTTAACCGAACCAAAAACCGGGGGTCGAAAAAGTTGCCTAACCCCTCAAAAAATTCACTGACTGTGGTCGACGTCGCCGGAGTATTATTTTCTCTAATAGTGTTCCCCTTCTATCTTTCAATCCCTCCTCACGGGGGGTCTTCATTTAGAGGGGAGGATCTTCAATTAGAGAAAATAATACGGTAAACAATTACTGTAACCTTCTCACACAGAACAAAACAAGATGGTGGCCAGAAGCTAAGGCGTCCTGTGACCCGAAGTTGAAGTTGGCCCAAGTGAACAATTTGGAATTTGTCACCACCGAGACCGGCTTCAACGTGACCATCAACGGCGACGGCGGCGGCACGCCGTGCACATATGACACCAAACTTCCCATTTGGTCGATTGAATATATAACGGTAAATTTTTTGAAATGTGAAACAGGAACGTATCCAGGGGGGGGGGGAGGGTACACTGGGTACGTACCCGCCCCCCCCCCAAGACCCCCTCGGTAAGGGAAAAAAA
>JAKKIK010000740.1:0-24202 GCA_024500135.1 Heterodera carotae | reverse complement strand
GGAGGAGGGGTGGGGAAATAGGGAAGAGGGGATGGAGGAGGGGTGGGGAAATAGGGAAGAGGGGATGGGGGAGGGGTGGGGGAATAGGGAAGAGGCGATGGGGGAGGGGTGGGGAAATAGGGAAGAGGGGATGGGGGAGGGGTGGGGAAATAGGGAAGAGGCGATGGGGGAGGAGTGGGGAAATAGGGAAGAGGGGATGGGGGAGGGGTGGGGAAATAGGGGATGGGGGAATATGAAGAGGGGATAAATGGGGATAGGAGATGGGGGGAGATAGGGAAGAGGAGATGGGGGAGGGTGAAATAGAGGATAGAGCGGGGAGGGAAGAGGGGATGGGATGGAGATAGGGGATGGAAGGGGCGGGGGTAGGGAAGAGAAGAAATGTGAAAGTGCCCTTGTGATGGATGAGTGGCATTTTCTTTGTCACATTAATAGAAATGCACTTTTTGCTGAAAAGGTAAAGCCAGAATAATTGTGATTTTTCCATATTAGCCGAATCATCATATTATACAAATTGATTTTAAAGCATAGAATGCACAAAAATGTGAATTGTTTTATATTATTTTGAAGAAATATCAAATAAATGTATATTATGAGAATAAATATTTTTTAGCTTGAAATGAAGCTTATAAACCAGAGGTGGTATAGGTTCTTATTTGTAAGAAAGGCTCTTATTTCGGCTTTCTTATTTTGTTAGTATTTTTGGGACTTCAAGGGAAAACTCCGATTTTGAATGGTAAATTTTTGAAAATAAACATTTTTTAAAGCGATTTTATATGCAAAATCTTAACAAGACTCACTAAAATATTCAAAAAAATTTTCCCGGCGGTGCATAGAGCACCGCCGGATCAATTCCTCTTAACGATTTTTGATTTTTGGTTTTATTTTTGCGAGCCCAAAGAAATTCCGATTTTTCTTATTTTTGACCTTTGATATTCGTATTTCACAAAAATTTCGACGCCACCTCTGACATTGGTGAGATTTGTCAACCTTGCATAAGCCATTTAAAACCCGAACTAAGTACGGTATGCGGTCCACACCGTATTTCGAACAAATCTGTAAGGGTTCCAAATCAGTAGCACGATTAGAATAGGGAGATTTTGCAAATTCATGCAGCATATATAATATTTTAGGCATTCTTAAGCATATTTTAGCATTTTTACGAAACCCAAAACTTCTTCTTCCAAAAAATTGTGGCTTTTCCTTAATAATCAAATCGCCACATTATACAAATTGATTTTAAAAGCACAGAATGCCCAAAAATGTGAATTGTTTTATATTTTTTTAATGAAATTTTAAATAAATGTACATTATCGAGAAAAAATAATTTTTAGCTTGATATGAAGCTTCTAAACCGTAGCTTAATCTGAATTTTAGCGTTTTTGTACGACCGATTTCTAATCGGCTTTTGTCAATTTTTGTCTTAACTCGCCAAAGTTCATTCTATAATCTGGTTTCAAATCGGGTACCCGATTAGAAATTGGATGATTTTGCAACCGAAAATCTCATAAATTTTGGGCATTCGTAAGCATATATTAGCATTAAAAATGCCAAAAGCACACTCCCTTTTTATTCAAAAGTTGTTTTTTTAGGTTATGGCACCAATGTGCGATGTGGCACCTTGTTACTATTGTTTTTCGTCGACAATTGGTCCGGGCCCGGCCTTGTCCAGACTAATATATTAATTCACTTATTATTATTAATATTGTTCAACGTTATAATAGGAAATAGAATTGCATCGTAAATACTAATTTTTTGAAATCGTTTTGCATTGTCGAACTTGTCATTGGCGAAAGCTCCAGCCACCAAACTGTTAACTAATTCAAAAAAGTTGTCTCAAAAGTTTTTTCTTTTGATTTTTTTAATAATTTTTCACCTAAAAGTTTCTGTATCGATTCACGAAAAATTCTCGGTTTTTTTAGGTCTCGGTCCCGAATCTCGGGTTCAATTCTTTTCGGTGCCGACTCTCGGGGCAATTCCCGGTCTCGGTCTCAATCTCGGAAAATTTTCAGTCTCGAAAAAAAATTTGTTGGACTTTATCCCACGCGCGCGCCACTTTCTTAATCCAAATTAATAAATGCCGCCTAAAAAATTGTTGAGATTTGTCAATCTTGCGTAAACCATTAAAACCCGAACTAAGTACGGTATGCGGTCCACACCGTATTTGGAACAAGTTTGTAAAATTTTAACTTCTATGTCTATCTGAACATGTTAAAAATTATACAACCAGTTCAGCTGATTTTAAAATTCGAAAAGTTTGTTGGATGTTTTTTAAATGTTAGGATGAACATTGAAACGCGGTTTTTGCAGAATTGTGCGGAATACATTGTAAAATCCAATCCCGAATATTCAGAAGTCAGGGACTTTTTGATTTTGATGAAAAAAAACCCGAAAACCGAAATTTCGTGTGCATCATTACTCTATTTTTATGGCGGCAAGTAGTTAAGCGGTAAATTTGATCATTTAATGAGATTTTGCGCATGTCCCCATGCCCTCTGGCTCTTTATGATTTTTATTTGAATTTTTTAAATCCCTATTTACTGGTTTTTGGTTTTAAACCGGGGGTAAAGGTTTTCGGTTAGCGTTTTCGGTTTAAAAAAAAAATTTTTTTTTTGGCACCGCTACGGAGATTTTTTGGAATATATGTGGATGCTTAAAGAAACCACAGGAAAAAAAAATAACATGAATTTTTTTTTAAAGAAATGACTAAGGTGCGAAAAGTTTAGAAGTTTGTGAGAGAAACGGAGGTTCTGCTTAGCCAGTTGAAATTGAAAAAAATTAGTGGGGTTCGGTTCTTGCCGAATATACCTCGGCAAATTTTTTAGAAATTCTATATTTTTTTAAATTCAAATTGATCTTGAATTTGTGTTTAGGAGTGCGATTGATACTCAAAATATACTTTATGTGACCCGGGTAATTTAATTAAAAGAGTTTTTATTCGTTATTGTAACTACCTAAATCTTTTTTTATTTATTGAAAATATCATCCCTTGATGGGGGAGGGAGCGGCATACTCAGTACCGCTTCCGATCCGAGTCTCGACTGGTCCGAGTCTCGACTTTAGAAATAATGTCCGAGTGACGACCGTCCGACGAGTGTCGGACATAGCAAAATTCCATAAATATTTAACAATTCGAATCCTAACAGAGACAAATCCTTTAGCACTAAGCGTCCAAGTCGTTACTTTATGCGATAAAAAAAATACATTTTTTTAACTATCTAATGCCAGAAAGCATGAAATCCCAATAACATGAAAAAGCGATATGTGAAAATAAATTAGAAAAAAATAAAAGTGATGCCCCCAAATTTAGGAATAATGGATTATATATGGTCAACAATGCTCCCTCCTTTCTGCAGCAGTCTCAGGTGGTTGTACAATTTGCATTAATTGTTTTCAGATGATATAATGTTCAAATAAAAACCACTAAAATTAAAATTTGTTTTTAAATTTGCAATTTATTACGCTAAAAATTCACCGCATATTGTCCACATCTTTCTTTTGGTTCAAAAGAAATTTGTGTAGGGAGTCAATTTTTTTGTATAGTTTTTCATCATCTTTCTTCCCCTCCGCTAAATCGCGAATTTGTTCCACTAGTACATTAAATTCGTCTCTTTTGGTCATGACAGCAGTTTGCATTGTTATTGCATTTTTCACTGCATTTACAACGTCTTGATAAAATCCTTTGCCTTGTGCATCCTTTTGTAGAATCCCTTTCCCGCCAACAACATCAAACATACCAATTAATGTGTCTAATTCGGGCAAAAGATCGGACAATTGTTTGCTTATGTTTTGTTTGAATACTATAAATTTTTGCTGTTCAGACTTAGCCCAATGACGAATTTGTTTATGGAATTCCTAAATGACAATTTTTTGATCGCTTTTATTTAACCAAAAAATTTATTAATTTTTGATGAAAAAACGGAAACTGACACCCACCGGGGTCTACAGTCACTCTACTTTCTTCTGTATTTTTTATTTATTGGTTAAAAATTTCTATAAATTAATTATTTACTTGCTAACCTTGTCGTTTGGGATTGTTGCTGCGGCTTCATTGATACGCTTCCAGTCGTTCGAACATTCATTCAAACTGTTGCCATCAACATGATCAGGACCAAACACAACAACATTGGCAGGAAATTCTTTTTCCAGGATGCTAAAGCTAGCTTTCATCACGAGTTTTTTTGAAATTTCCAACAGTTTTTCGTTTTCGAATTTCTCTCCTAATTTCGTAATGGTTTCCTTGGCTTGTTTAAATGGCTTTGCGTCGCAATGAGTTGGATTAGTGTCTTCAATGAATGCCAACATTGTGTCCAACCACCTTCCAAGTTCATCCACATTATCGTTTGACCATTCGGTTTCATCAATATTCCGGAGAACATATTTGATCACCGAAGTTTTGTAACGCTGCGTATAACCGCGCATTGTTGCGCGAATTTTCGCCAATATTCCTTCCGAATGTTGGTAATCCACTTGACTTAGTGTTCCATTAATACCCACATCCAATTGTTTCCAATAATTTTGTACATCATTTATGTGCAAATAGCATTCATTCTGTGAGAACTCCTCCTTATACGATGTCATAGTGACAATATTATTTAAATCTTGCAACCTATATTTTAAATCCCATAAATTTCCTAAATTAACCCTTTCATAGCCTTTATCTTCAAATGTTCCAATGCCGAAATCTTCTGTTAAAATAAAGAGAAATTTGAGGTATTTATCTGCCGGCTTTTAAAAACCTTTTATGATCGGAATATTCTCCAGTCTAGTGATATATCCTTGGACTTTGTTGTGTTCTTCAAGAAACTTTTTTGAATCGATGGAGGTGGGAGCGCCAATTGTTATGAACAAATGTGCTAAGAATAACCAAATTTGGCAGCGGACAAAAAGCATCATCATCTTAAAATTGGTTTGTATTAGGTCTAAAGTTTTCATGATCCGGCATGTACTTTGTGATTGAGTCAAAATGTGTTTAAACTTTAATCCGGGAATCGTAAATGAGCATAAAGCTCTTTACTTTTTAATCCTAAATCTAATTGTCTGTAACTATAGACGACAATTAAGCTCGACCATCCGAAGCAACCATTATTTATTATCCCCCCGAAATGAAAGGGGGGAGGGGCTTTTCGTTGAGAAGGCTCATTCCACTCATCCCCGTTTTTCAATAATAGGAGCAAAATTGGAGGGTTTGTTCTGAGTGGCCCTTTTAGGAAAGGAATTTATTTTAAAAATATAATATGGAAACAAAATATAGAAAATTGCATTAAGAATGATATAAAATAGGCCATTTGCCATTTAAATAGTGACATTTAACATTTTATTGAAGCCCCGCCCTTATTAACCCAAAATAGAAAAGAAGCAATAAATGATAAATGCACTTATCCATGTGAAAATGCCGCCTAAAATAAATGTGAAAGTGCCCTTGTGATGGAAGAGCAGTGGCATTTTCTTTGTCACATTAATAGAAATGCACTTTCTGCTGAAAAGGTAAAGCC
Source organism: Heterodera carotae (assembly GCA_024500135.1). Lineage (NCBI taxonomy): Eukaryota > Metazoa > Nematoda > Chromadorea > Rhabditida > Heteroderidae > Heterodera > Heterodera carotae. The sequence goes on along the minus strand of JAKKIK010000740.1, from coordinate 18,710 downwards.
AAAATAATTGTGATTTTTCCATATTAGCCGAATCATCATATTATACAAATTGATTTTTAAAAGCATAGAGTGCACAAAAATGTGAATTGCTTATATTTTTTTCGCTGAAATTTTAAATAAATGTACATTTCGAGAAAAAATATTTTTAGCTTGAAATGAAGCTTCTAAACAGGCTTAATTCGAATAAAGGGCTCATTCGTTCTAATCCCCGTTTTTCAATAACTGGAGCAAAATTGGAGGATTTGTTCATGAGCGACTTTTTAAGAAATAAGGAATTTATTTTAAGAATTTAATAGGAATACAAAATATACAAATAAAAGAATTGCATTATAATGTTTTAAAAATTGTCATTTGGCCTTTAAATAGGGACATTTCATTTTGCAAAAAGCCCGCCCCCCACTTCTTAATCCAAAATAGAAAAGCCGCCATAAATGCACTTACCCATGTGAAAAAGATGACTATTTATTAGGGATGCTCGGTATCAAATTTTCCGTTACCCGAAACCCGGTACCAGTACCGGTATTCGGCCCCTACACTCGGTGTTTGACCTCGGTACTCGGTACGGGTTTCTCAGTAAAAACTCAAAAATGTTTTATCGAGAATAAATTTTTTTTTCTTGATATGAAGCTTCAAAGCCGTGGCTTAATTTGAATATTTAGCATATTTTGGCGTTCACCGGGACGCGGGACTTACGGGACTGCGTCTTTATGATTTGGGGTGTGTTTATTTGTTTTTTTCGTAAAAATTCTGTACATATAAGGTTTTGGCATTCGGCCTCCGGTTTTTGTATCGGTTAGATTAAAACCGGTGGTCAGAAAAACGGCCTAACCTTTTACGTTTTTCGCTATGTTTGCAATTTTTAATCCAAAAATAATTATGTTGCGAAAAGGGATTTCCAAGACGAATTTGCTTGTTTTTTTCTTTAATTTTCCATATGAAATCCCTATAAAATTTTCAAAACTTTACGGGCGACGCCTTCGGAACCGCCTAGGTATTTTGCTATTTTTTTAAGAAACCCCTAAATTTTTTAAAATTTCCCGAGACCACTTTTCTCCGATTCTCTCACAAACATTTCAAACTTTTTCCTTATGTCAAAAAAAACTGTAAACCGAAGTGGGAGGTCGACCAAAAACCAAAAAAAAAAGAAAATTACCCGATTCTGAATCGGGTACCCGATATTGAACGAACATAAGTTAGTTAGACAAACATTGTCATACATTGGATTCCAAACAAACAAATTTGGAATTGTTTTCGGGGTGACATTTCAGACCACATTTCGAACAAGTCTGTAAAATTTCCCGATTATAATGATCATCCAAAGAGTTCAAAACATTCAACAAACTTTTACGAAATTTGTAATAAGCTCGAATGTTTGTTCAGTGTCTTGAACATGTTCATACGGACACAGAAGCCTAAAATTTTACAGACTTGTTCGAATTGCGGTGTAGAATCACATCCTGCGAGTTTTGAATTGTTTAGTCAATGTTAGTTATAACTCACCGATGTTCGTTCTAAATCGGGTACTCTAATTTAGAATCAGGTACCCGCGACGTTTGGTTCAATATCGGGTACCCCTGATTTCTAATCGGGTTGCAAATCGGGTGCAACATATATATATAAAATCAACTTTTTTAAATCTGATCCCAATCATCTTAACATTTCCTCTATTGTTGAAAGTGCTCTTCATAAATCAACGTCCATTCAGGCTCCGGCAATTGTAGAGCTTCTTGCACTTGGACCAAACTTCTCATTTCCGTATCCTAAAATAAAACGCCACAAATATTCCATTCATATCATTTAATGAATTAAGTGCAGACTTTTGATCCCTCCCTACGAAAAAAACCAAAATATTTGCAAATAAATTCCCCAAAAAAAAATACAGAAAATATTTTTCAATATTTGCTAAAAATTCGTTATTTCTAAAACTTTTCAGAAATAACTTGATTCGTGTCCTAAACGTAATGGTGACTAATTTTTAATCATTTACCGATATTCCAAGCAAGAATAAAATGTAAAGGCCGTGTTGCATAATATGGTATTTATCCTCTATTTGAAAGCCCTTCTCCATTTGAAGGCCCCCCTCCATCTGAAGACCCTACTAGACGAGATTAAAAAATAGAAGACCCCCCTCCATTTGAAGGCCCCCCTCGATTTGGAGACCCTACTAAACGAAGATTAAAAAATAGAAGGCCCCCCTCTATATGAAGGCCCCCCCTCTATATGAAGGGCCCCCCCTCCATTTCAAGGCCGCCCTAGACGAGGATTGAAAATAGAAGGCCCAGGTCTTCTAATAGAGGAAGTACGGTATGTAAATTTAAGCCATTCGTGTAGAATTTTTTTTTTAAGAATTTGTGTGAGTAAATAAATTGCTTCTTTAAGCCTAAGCTAGAAATCCATATTTTGTGGCTTTTAAATGGTATTAAGCCAGTAAAAACATTACGGACCAAGCGTTTATTGGTGTGAGTGAAATAAGCGCACAGCATTTGACAGTTTACCAATTTGGCTTTTTGGACTTTAATCATTTGTCGTCCGTCCGTTTGTGTCATGGTTTTTCCCTTATAAAATTCAATTACATTAGAATTATGCTGAATGATTTTACGAAGTTCAACTGTGTACTGAAACCCGCGCGGTTCAATGAACACTTTCACAAAATCATTTTCAGCATTTGAATTTTGAAGACAATAATGGACCATAAAAAGGAATATTACTAGCAGGAAAAGCATTTTTATCTGCAAACAATAATTGGTTAGCATTAAGCCTTTAGAAGTTATGATTATAAAAATCTAAATTAGTGAATTGATTCTTTTGAAAAATGTTACTAAATTCAATAAAATCGGGATTAGTATTTTCGAGTGATGTCAAGTGTCATATCTAGGTAAAAGTGACGCCAAAAAAATTATGATTTTCCATATTAGCCAATTCACATTTATACAAATTGATTTTTAAAGGCATAGAAATGCCCAAAAATAAGAATTGCTTATATTCATTATTAAAATTTTAAATAAATGTACATTATCGAGGAAATTTTTTTTTTAGCTGGGTAAAAAGCTTCTAAACCGTAGCTTAATTTAGAAAATTTAGCGTTTTTGTACCCAAGATTTAATCGGGTTCACGTATAAACGAACATTGGTGAGATTTGTCAACCTAGCGTAAACCATTTAAAATTACGTATGCGCGGTCCACACCGTAACCAGTTCAGCTGATTTAGAAATTAAAAAAGTTGTGGGACGTTTTTTAAATGTTAGAATGAACATTGAAATCGGAGATTTTGCAGATTTATTCGAAATACAGTTTGAAATTCAAATGATTTAGAAGTCTGGGACTTTTTAATTCCTTGTTTGTCAATGTTTGTCTTAATCGCCAAAGTTCATTTTCGGCCCATTAGTGAAAAAAAGGAATATTAATGGGGAATTGCCGATTTATGAATTGAAAAAATATTCATTAATTCAATTACTTCTTATAATATTTAAAAAGTTGGAAATTTAAAAAAAATGCTTACAACACCTCCGATTCCCAGGACGTCTCCGTTCCAAGTACTAAGGAGGCCCAACGTTGCTTAACTTGCCAGATCGGACGGGATGGCGTGCTTTCAACGTGGTATGGTCGTAAGCGAAAGAGTTCTTTAGCAAGATCAATAAAAGAAATATTAAGAGGCAAAAATGGAATTTAGAAATGCCAGAACCGAAATGTCCATGAGATAATTATGGCCGGATTTGTATTTCTAGAAATAGTGAAAAGTATTACCACACAACGATCAAACAAAGAGATAGGTAGGTGGTGAGAGCTGAAATTCCGATTTCCTACCAAAACATTTGCGCCGGCACTTTTGCGCTGAAAATATTTGAGCCGACAATTTTTGCGCCAGTAACGTTTGCGCCGACTAAACGAATTTTAAAAAATCACTAATTATAACCATAAATTTCTCACAAATTAAAAATCTTTTATTATGCTTGTTAGGCCTTCACCAAGCCGTTTCTCTAATAAAATCTTCAAACAAAGCTTAGTCCTTGCACACCACCAAGGTGAGACACAAAAGGGAATAGAATGATTTAACTGACTGAAGAAATTCCAGCTGAAAGACTGTGTTGATTCTCAAGAGACCCATTTCAGTCATGCCATTGGCGACTTGGTCGGTGTAACATTTCGGCACCGCTAACAAATAAGCCGCAATTTTTACTTTTTCATTGAACATCAATGTTTTTGGTTTCCGGTTTCGGGTTGCCACTTTCGGGTTTCCCGAAAGTAAAAACACACCCCTAATGATAGCCCTAACCCCTAAAAAACACAGCCCGAATGTTTGTGTTTTTGGCCAAAATTAATATTTCAGGTGACTGAAGTGAAGGTGCCCTTGTGATGGATGAGCAGTGGCATTTTCTTTGTCACATAAAATGGAAATGCACTTTCTGCTGAAAAGGGAATGCCAAAAAAATCGTCACATTATAAAATTGATTTTTAAAAGCACAGAATGCCTAAAAATTGAATTTTTTTATATTTTTTCACTGAAATTTTAAATAAATGTACATTATCGAAAAAAAATATTTTTTAGCCTGAAATTCTAAACCGCAGATTAAGCATATTTCGGCGTTTTTATGTCCGCGAAAGTCTTATTTTTTCATTTCCTGTCCTAAAGAACCAAAAGCAATAAACCCTTTTATAAAAATATTAAAATTTTTTGAATTTTTAATGATTAAGCAGAAAACCATTTTAGTGGTATTAATTATTTTTTAATAATTGGTTAGGAAAATTCTATTTTTAGGTGATAAAAACTTATTGCGCTTTCGGCACAAGAAACTAGTGCTGTTTGGGACCAACAATTTTTTGCGGACCGGGACAAGGGCAAAGACAAAAATCAAAAAAAAAAAAAAATTCGTACACAACTTTTGAAAAAAACTTATTTCCTCTAATAGTACCCATGTGGGTTACAATTAAAAAATTTTGGATAGGGTCCAGAGCTGGACAAAAACATCATCTATAAGTGTAATCGTGACTCCATCATTACGAATGTTAACAATCACAAATAATGATGATGATATGGCTTCGTCGGAAGAAAATATGAAATTTAAATGCATGCAAAAAAAGATTATCTCGGAAATACTTTAATTTAATTATGAAAAGGTTACGACTTAAAATTGCAAGAAAAGGTGATTCCACGGATTATCCATTTTAAGGAGAGTTCGTTAAAAGACTTAATTTCAACAAAAATCACTCAAAACTTTTTAATCAGTTATTACTCGAAGAATGTTTAACAATGGAAAATGTACGACGATATCTAACATACCTAACAAATAAGCAGCAACAATTGTATTCGTACATAATACATACATATACTATCGAACTTCTGAATTCCCTACTATAATCACCGCTGTTCGAACCAATGCTTACGGGTATGTAAGCGTCAGGCTTCCCATTGATCGCGCTTCATCCCCACTCATCGTGTACGACTTCTGAAAGAAAAAACGTAAATAAATATCCAAGGTGCAAACTTATTTATTTGCCCTATATTATTTAATTGCTTAAACATGAAACAGTGTCAAAAACCATTACTATACATCCTAAATGCTTAATTTAATCAATTTGCTTAGGTTGAGGGTGGTCCGAGCTTTAAAAGTCCTAGGCAAAATGTAGTATGCCTGTTTTTCAACTTCCGAGAGACCATTAAAATTTTCGTTTATTTGGATAAAAAAATGAAAAAACAATTTCTTTGGAGCCAATTTTTACGAGTAATTTTGACAATAAGCCTCCCCCTCTGCACATAGTGAAACGTTCGGGTGCACAAATTTAGATAAAAACAGAATGATGGAGATACATACCTACGTGATTACAATAAACATTAATTGTTTTTAGATTATCCGCCTCAATATTTGGTACAGAGTCGAAAATGCACGGGGAAAATTTCGGCAAAAATTCGAACCTCCAGGACCGGCATTTTGTACATTATCAAGTCCAGACCTTTTTTAGAACTTCAAATTTTTAAGAGCTATGTAGCAAAGACTTTGATCTACCAAAATCCCGAAAAGAATAATTTTAAGTGTTAAACTGAGTGAGTATGATGGGTCGCGTTGAGGTGTCAAAAACCCAGTTTTCAAACATAAATTTTTCGGATCATGTTTTCTGGGGCAAAACTCTTCTTACAACCAACGAAATTAGGCCTCCTTGGTACCATTCAAGAGCTATAGGCGTTCTTTGGCAAATCCGCTTTTTCTCAATCTTTTTACCATAACTTTTCCAAAATTCAACTATTTGTTTTGGCTTTTGGTAAAATAACAGAGCACACCTAGAGCGTTGGAATAACGCTTCATTGGTTTATTCTAAGAAGAGTTAGGAATGCAAGAAAATGCCGGTCCCGGAGGTTCGAATTTTGCCGAAATTTTCACCGTGCATTTGGACTCTGTACCAAATACTGGGCGGATAATCTAAAAACAATTAATGTTTATTGTAGCCAGTTATGTTAGCTATCTTTCATTTTTTAGTTTGTTTTCACTTTCATGCCAAATAAAAATATTAAAAAGAAACGATACGGACTTAAGATAACCCAATATTTAAAATCGATCTTTTGAAAAGCTAAACAATTGAAAAAAAACAGAAATTCTGTATTAAAAAAAATAATAGGCATAAAAATTCAAGTAAAAGGTAACTTCTTACAATTTATAAGATTGTATCCAATGGTAGACTTGCTACTTTCAGCCTAACACTATAAACCACTTCAACTTTTTTTAATTTTATTAAGCCTGTTCAATTTAAATTTAACCGAATTATTACCGAACAAAGCCTTAATATTGCCGTATTTAATGTAGAGCTTTTCACACCCTTTCAGCTTGTCACTACTCAGTTTCATCACTCGTTTTCCGTCTTTATCCATTGTTGTTTTTGTCAAAGTCTCTCGTATTGGAATACCGTCACTTTTTTTTTCCGGAGTATTCACTGGATCAGCATCATCCGTTATCAAAACAAAAACTTTAAATTCAGATTCACTTGTTTCAAAATTCAGCTCTAAATCATTAGCAGCAATAACATAATTGAGCATAAAAAGGAGGAGCACGGCAAGCAGATGAAGAAAAAACATCTTAAATAAATTGTTGGGATTTAAGTTGGAACGGAGGACATCGATAATTGGCACTGAAAATGTGACCGATTGTCATACCGATTATTTATTCGGTAAAAAAAAATCTATTATAGACCGAATCGTAACCGATACCGATGAATATAGCAATTACGATTTCCATGAACAACCATAAAAAGCTGAAAAATTGACTTTTTGGAATTTCTTTTAATGGCATTATCTTTTTTTGCGTTTATTTACTTTTTTATATTTTGCTGACAAAAAAAAAATATTTGGATTTTATTGAGGCCTGTTTAATTTCTAGGATAGGAATACAAAATTTTTTCATATAAGAATTTAGAAAATAAATATTTTGTTGCACTTTATCCCACTCGGCGCTCCCCTTTCTTAATCCAAAATAATAAAATGCCGCCTAAAATAAATGCGAAAGTGCCCTTGTGATGGATGAGCAGTGGCATTTTCTTTGTCACATTAATAGAATGCACTTTTCTGCTAAAAAGGGATGCCAAAAAATTGTGATTTTCCATATTAGCCGAAACATTCTTACACAATCCAATTTCTAAAATTTTCGGCTGCTTGCTGACTCCACCTCGCTACGTTTCGATTTTTCCCCTCAAAAAATTGCGTTAAAATTTCGTCAAAATGATGATTTACGCGCGCAACCGCAATACGCAATCCGCAAACGCCAAAGGGCACGTAATCTCAGGGCAATCCGCAATACGCAATCCGCAATTGCGTGCAGCCCAAGATAGGGATCAGGGATGGGCCAAGTCCAAAAATAAAATGCGACATACGACGGGGTCCCAGCGGTGCCGATAGGCTCCGCTGGAAAATATTTTTACAATTTTTAGTGAATTTGGACAAGAAAACTTGTACCAAAATTGAGAAGTTTCTCGTAAATTTTATGTAGAATATTATGTCAAATACGAAGTGGAAAGGCAGGCGGTGCCGATAGGCGCCGCCAGGAAAAATTTTGGAATTTAGTAGTGGGTTCCTTATGAAAATTAGTTTTAAAAATGGCAGCCAATAAATCCTTAAAATTACAAATCCGTGGTCCGTCCAATTTCTCAAAATTAAAACTATATTATAAATGAAATTTACGACGAAATCCCTTTTATTGCAATTTTAAGTCGTAACCTTTTCATAATAAAAAGATGTATTTCGATTAATCTTTTTTTGTATGGCATTTAAAAGTCATATTTTCTTCCGATGAATAAATACATCATCATTATTTGCGATTGTTATCATTCGTAATGATGGAGTCACGATTACACTTGGAGATGATGTCTTTGACGGGGCCGCAAGTCTTAAAATTTGAATTCATGCTAAAAACAGTTTTCCGTATTACAACTCTAATAGAAGTGCCCCCCCCCCCTGGGTATTGAAAAACCGGTACACGAACTTTCATTGTGTGTGGCCGATTCAGTATGGCATAGTTTAGAGGACCTCATAACTCTCTTTTTTTTTGCTAACCAAATTCTATAAATTTGGTAACTTTTGAATACTCTATAGTGTAGAAGCTATGATTAAGCACAAGCTAAGCGATTAAGCATTACAAGTTAAAACAAATTTTCAATTACAAAAGAGGATTTTCACAATTTTCATAATTTCTGAGTTTTTTTTTGATCGCTAAGCTTTTGTTTAATCATAACATCGTGGGATAATACGGTGCGAGTGGACCTTTTTCGAACTTACCAAATATCCTGGGATCATTGTATGCTCTGTTGTGCCGTCACAAAAATCCTTAAAAAAGTATTAAATATATATATATATTTGCTGAGAATAATATCATAAATTGCAAATATTTACTTGACAATACGCATAAATACCAACAACACCATGCTGCTCACAACAATTGGTGTTGTTATGTCCACCGGTGTAACATTTAATGAACTCTTTGGCAAAAAAAAAGAATTAAGACAATGTAGTCTATTATTATTCATATCATATTATACAATAATACCGGAAACATATGTCATCATACACCTAAAAAACGAAAACTTATTTTATAGTGCTGCTATTTTGTATTTTTTTTCCAGGAAATATAATGATTCTTGCTCCTTAGGATTTTTTTCAAACTATCTGGACCACTCAACAGAATTAAAGCCTTCCCCTGAAATAAAGCCCCCCTTTAAATAACGTTCCCTTGAAATAAACCTCTCTTTTGAGGAGGGGGGGGGGGTTAAAAAATAGAGCCCCGGGAGTTTTATTTTGGAATTACGGTATAATCCCTCCGGGGTAATATCAAGGAACGACTCAGTTAGGTATTCCCAAAGATAATTACATAGAGTTTAACCATAAAATTAAGCCAAATTTCAATGGTTTGCCCCATAATATTTTATACAATACACAAACACATACATACCATTGTTCCGATAAAGAAAAATCTGGTGGTGGATAGGTGCACACTAAAAGCATTTAAAATGATGGAAGTTAGCGCATTATGTGTTATTAATAGGCCAATCAGAGTGTTCTCGAGCCACGGGGGGATGAGAGTTACCGTATTTCCTCTAATTGAAGACCCGGGTATTCCTATATTTCAATCCTCGTCTAGGGGGTCTTCAATTGGAGGGGGGTCTTCAAATAGAGGAAATACGGTAACTGGAAATTTGAGTGCGGATAAAGCACAAATTCCATCCCGAATTTTATGCGATTTGTAATTCCAAATTTTTGTAATTTTTTTATAGACTAGCTTCTGTTTGTTTAAAGCTTATACAGTCATAGAACTTCCAAACTCTACTAAATCCATTGAATTTTGACAGAATTCTACCCGATCGGCCTTAATCCTTAATCTAAGTATGAAATTTTCCAAATACAAATATTTTATCTTGTAGATTACTACCTTCAGGACATGAGATTTGATTGTCCTTGCAACAGTTCATAAATTTGTCTCCGACCAAATCATTGATAAGTTTTGGCGTTTCATTGGTGATTCGATACTTTTTTGCCGTTTCATAATTTGCCAAAATTGCATTGACGGCCTCTGAGGCAAACGAAAGCAGCAATGGAATTGCACACAAAAGCAGAATTTGTAGAGAAATATGCATACCTAATAGGGATGGGCAAATTCAAAAAATAAAAATCGTAATGGGAAATGCGGCATGCGAAACCCCTAAAAAAGAGACAATTGCGACATGCGACTGCGATCTCAGTACATAGAAAAGTGGGCGCCCGCCTCCATAAAGGGGGCAAAAAACATAAACATTTTTTTTTAAACGCATATAAATGGCAAAAAAGGCTAGCTATTTAATGTTTGTGACATTTGCTAATTTAAATATCGATTTTTATATTATTATTTCCTTTATTAGAGCCTCCGGGGGGGGGGTTCTATTTTCATTTTGATTAAACAATATTTTTTACGTCCACCTTAAGCCAAAATATTAAAAAAAAATTTATTATAAATTTCCTAATTCAAAGAATGAATGAATATGGTAAAAAAAGGAGAATATTATCTGCTTGTGAATGTGGCGGAATATTTTTGTTTATCGACGAGCATATCATCATCATCATATCTCCGTCGGCGACTTTCCCATTGTACACAAAATAAACATTCATTTATTTTAGATGGTAAAGCATTATTATTGGGGTCCATTTACAATGGGTCATAGTACATAAATAAACGGGGAAAATGGACCAATGATTAATTTATTAATCATACTAATAAAAGTAGTTAAGTTATTGAAATTACAAAATAAAAAAAATATAAATTTAAAAGAGTTGGTTCCCGATCCCGAAAATGACCTCTGATTAAAATTTAAATAATCCTTCATAAATAATAAATTATTGAAGCCAATGGTCGGGGGACCAACCCTAATTTAAATATTTTAATTCAAAATTCATGAGACAATTTGTTTTAAATACAATATAAATTTTCGTATAAATATAATTATATTAAAAAAACAAACAAAAAAAAAATCAATGGAAACAAATTTTTTATTGCCTCAGCAATTTAGCAGCACGATACCGACGCAACAAAATGTTGGTTCGAGGCGGACATTGACAGTAGGCGCCGTCATGGCCCGGCTGGCCAGCCAGTCCGGCCTCACCTGGCTGTCCGGGCGCGCCGCTAGGGCCGGGCACACCTGGCGCTCCGGGTGGGCCCACGGGCCCCGGCTGTCCAGCGCTTCCAGGCTGACCTGGTGCGCCGGGTTGACCGGGTGGCCCCGGATTGCCCGGCGGTCCGGGTGGTCCAGGCACAAATGTGCTACAAAATTGGACATTCATTTGAGTTTTAAAGGTGATAAGTTAAGTCCGGCGCCAAGACCCCGACTGACTCATGGTCTAAAATGCAGGGGGCACATCCTGATCCCCCCAAAAATATGAATGAAGATTAGCCCAAACTGGGGTTCCCTTGTTTCAGGTCATCCTCGATCCGATTTTTTTGAAAATTTTATGGCTCAGGTGTCGGAGCGTATACAAAATTCTGCGCAAGTCGTCGATTCCTCAGATATGTTTGGTCTTTCCCTGGCATTTTTTACCCCTGAATGGTCTGGACTTAATGCTAATAATCTGGGTTCTTGAACCCTCCAGAAATTTCTGAACTTATTGCTAATACTCTGGGCCATTGATCCCTCCAGAAATTTGGTCGGCCCTACCGACGTGTCTCTTCCCCCGAAATTCTTGCCCCGAAGGATGGTGGTAACGGAAAAACAAACTTTTTTTTAATTGACAAGGAGGCTTTACCTTTTTATTGCCGGTGCGCCGGGATGTCCAGGCAGTCCGGGCGCGCCCGGTGGGCCTGGTTCTCCCGCTGGGCCTGGTCCACCCAGTGGTCCGGGTGGACCTTGACCAAACCCTTGTCCTGGCTGCCCAGCTGCTCCTTCGTTTCCGGGCAATCCTGGAAGTCCTTGGCTACCGGGCTGCCCAGGCGGTCCGGCAGGGCATTTCTGAAAGATTAAATTTTTTTTTTTTTTAATTTCACCCTACCTGACAGCCTGCTGCTTGTGCCGCTGGGCAAGGTGCGCTCTGTTGTGCCGGCTGCCCGGGCTCACCCAAGTGTCCTGGACTCCCCGGCTGGCCAGACTGTCCGGGTGGCCCGACTGGGCCCGGTGGACCCGGCGGGCATTGCGGTTGCACCATTGTTGAACAGGAGCAATGTCCTTAAAGTCGATTAATTATTGGTCGATTTGCGTAAAAGTTTAAAAAAATACCGCATTTCATATATTATAGCCCCCTCGAATGAAGGTTCCTCAATTAGACTCCCCTCCCCCCATCCTAGAGAGGAGTTAACAAAATAAGCCCAAACCTCAATAACCCCACCCCCTCTGATTAACCCCCCCCCCAATAAAACCCCGCCCTTTTGCAGGAATTGAATGGTAGAACTCGGGTTGCTGGAATATAATAATTAGAACAAGGATTATATTTGCTAAAATCCATTTATTGTTTAATAAAAAAATTTGCTAAAAAAAGTCAAATAAGTATCTGTAAAAATCGGAAAATGTGCCAAAATATTCGCTAAAAAAATTATGAGCTTAAAAATATATATGTAAATCCACGCCCTTTAATACAAGTGTTGTAAGTTGTACCTGGCATAGTATTGACGCCTCCACCACCAACACCGCCGCCGCCATAATCCTGCTGACGTTTTGGTCGCAAAAGAATGCTCTTGAATGGATTTTGTCGTGGTTTTGAGGGTGGCATAACAGTGATCTGCACACCCATCAGTTCTGTCCATGCCGTGTCTGTGTTCACCCGGAAGGCCTTAATTTTTACAATTAAAGCTACCCGTTCTATTTCAAAATAAAATTTATTACAAAAATATGTACCTAAAATATTTTTCAAATTAGGTAATAAATCGATGTTTTTAACTAAACCCCTGTAAAATTATCGATATGGTATTTTCAAAAATTCATTAATTAAAAATGAAAATACAAAAAGCACTCTTAAGATAGACCTTTTTTTTAAAAAGACACTAGACATCCCAAACGATCAGTTTCTTGTAGACTTAATGATTTATTCGAATTTTTTGTCGTTAATTTTAACAAATAAAATTTTAAAATTTCGATCGATAACCCTAAACACTTAACATTTCATTACCTGTACACCATCGATGACGCGTAGCTGCACTTCATTAATTTGTGTGTTTAAGTTTTGCACCATTATTACAGTGGCGATGATTGCACTCATTGAGCACAGTGACGCGATGCCAATCACAATTTTTGTTTCAATCATTTAGATTTTTGTCAATTTATATCTTGACTAAAAAAGATTTAAAAATAATTTTTATAAAAAATTACATTCAAGAGTGTATTAACTGGATTCAGGGATTTTTTGTAAAAATTCCAGGCTTATCCGTAATTTTTCCTTATTAAAACCCAGTCGGTATTTCTACTAGAGGAAATAAGTCAGGTACTTGGTTTAAAGATGTGAACATTTGGAGGATTTGAACAGAAAATTAGTCGAGAACAAAATTTTTGCAACTATATTTGCCTTTTTGTATCATTCAAATGTTTGGTCCAAAAACTTGAGACTGCCGGAGTTTTACTTTTAATCCATTAGCCAATTATCAATCGAATTTTTGTGCACCCGTACAGAAGCTAATATAAAGAAGAAGCTAAGAGATTTGACATTCTAGAATTAATTAAAAATCAATATTTTGAAGAATTTTACCCAAAAAAAGTTGAGAATTTGGATTAAATGAATATAAAATGACCCCCAAAAAACTTTGGCTGCTGGTCACTTTATGGGGAAGCACTGAAAGTGTCTGATCTATAGGGAGGGAATAAATGCTAAGCATTGATAAAAACAAGATTTTCTGACACTTATTAGGCGCTTATATACACCCAATACAAGAAGGACCCCCTAGCTTGGAAACATTTTGTTGCCAAAAGCGGATTTTACATTTAATCGCCGCCAAAATTATTATATATTTTTGCACACGCCGACGGGCGGCGGCAGCTGCATAAATGTGATTTTGATAATAGCAGATATTCTTAATTCCATTACATCAATTAATTAATTTGTCCACCCATTTTTGGTGGTGCGCACATATTAGCCCCATCAAAAAGTGTCATCGCAATAATAATATGCTAATAATGATGATCAGAATTGTTGTTGGTTATTTTGTTGTTGTTGTTGTTGTGGTGGCTGCCGGCTGTCGGGAACTCGTTTAGGGGCGGCTGGCAGGACGAGTTTTTTTTTTGTGTGTGACAGGAAAAGAATATGCGGGCAAAAATCCCCCCTAATTTGGTCATTTAAAGAGAGGGGGATAAAGCCCTTGGGGGATTTGGGGGATATGTGGGGGCGGGAAGAAGAAAATATCTGCGCAATTAATGACAGATAATATGTGTACATAATATTCTACAATTCTGTCATATAAATTTCTTGTGTGAGAAGAAAATAACTGATGAGAAGTAATTTTAATGTGATTTCTTAAGTAGACTGGATATTTCAACGAAAATTTTCCTTAAAAAAAATTAACCAAAAAAAAACATGAATTTTTGTGAAATTAGAAAATATTGCAAGTTTTATGAAGTAATTCGAGCCAAGAACGGTTTATTAGGGTTATGCCCCGACCACGGGACAGCAAATTTATTAAATGCAAAAGCTTTTCAATGGAGTTTTCAACATTTATGGCATTTATAATAAAGTTAAGGGAAAGCGTGAGTTTGGAGGATGAGGTCAAAAATTAGAGTCGGAATCTTGGCATTAATTTGAATTTTGCTATCACTTTAAAAAATTTCTTGGAATTTATAAATTTATAGGATACATATCAACCAAACAATGTAAAGAAAAGTCTTAAAATTTTTTTGATTTCGCAAATTTATCAATTTAAATTTAACAATGATCCAATCCAACTTTCACCATTTCATCCATTTAACTTTACTGTCGAAATTGTAAATTATTGATGCTAAAAACAATATATTTTATAAAACTATTTTTAATTCTAAGTTTTTTACGCTGTTTCGAGATTTTCTGCATCTGTGTAAAATGATTGAACCCATGCAATATTCGGTCCACCATAATGATAATCATTTGGATAAATTGGCGCCAAATTAAAATTCAAATCTTTTTCCTTGTATTCTCGTTTCAATGCCAAACCAACAAGCCATAATTGACAGAATACATGTGTGCTTAATTAAACAAATAAATTTACAAATTCAGGGATTTAGAACCAAAAATTACAGCTCAGGATGAATCCTCATTTACGTATCTTTTCCGTCCGGGATCCCCAATTTACATACAGACTTTTTCGGACAATTTATTACTTTTATCTGTTTTATATTAAACGCGGACCAATGAGATTAAATTTTGTCTTTAGCTTCGTCGCCCTGTGGATATATGTACCTATATGCCCTTTTAAAGTTTTATTTGAATATAAATAGAGAGAGGAATATTTATGGGAAATTATTTAGAAATTAAATTTACTTTTGAGAATTGCAGACAAATTTTTGTTCGGATTGTGGAATCAAATGAAATTGTTCAACCATTTCGGTGAGTTTTTGTTGGTTTGCGGTGGCCCAATTGAGCAGATTGTCGCGGATTTTGCTCCGTTCAAAAGCACATTGGGTTGTGAATTTATCAAATTCCATTGATGAACATAAAATAATGGCAAAATGTCCAAAAATTTCTTTAAATTTTCGTTCTTCAAAAATTTGTTTCCAATTTTTAATGCTCGCTGACAGTTTGTCGTTCGCTTAAACAATTAAATAAGATTTTGTTAATACAATATATTGAATAAGGTCGAATGGTGCCTGCACCGGTAAGTACTAGGCCGGGGGCTCTATTTTTCTACCCAACTCTGCTCAAGATGGGGGACTTAATTTAAGTGGGGGCTCTACTTCAGGGGGGCTCTATATTCCAACCCCTCTCAAAAGGGGGGCTTTATTTCAGGGCAGGGGGCTCTACACCAGGGGAGCTCTATTTTAGGAATTACGGTAGTCGCGTTCAGGAATTTAGGTCCTTTTTTTAAAAATTCCAGAGCCACACGGAATTTAGAGCACCCGGGGATTCTATTAAAAAAAACGGTATTTTTTCTTCAAAGGATGTGAAAGTTTATGCAATATTAATTTTTTTTTAAATTTTTGACAAAAAATCCAAAATATTAAAAAATGTAAACAAAAAATTTACCAATTTTTAATTCGTTAATTATTGACGGAAACGTATATTTGTTAACATTGAATGCTGCATTTTGTTCAGGAAATTTTGGCGTGATTACATTCATTGGCGAAATGCCAAAAATTGGTGGCCATTTGCGCACAATTGGATTGAGTGCAATTGGTGTAAATTTTTCCACAAGCACTGATGACCGGTCAGTCCTAAAATTTTTTTTTAGGTCATTGGCATTTAATATTTTTGGGCAGATTTAAAATTTAATTTTTTTCCCCTTTAGCTTCTATTTGGTTTGCAAACTTTTTAATATACCTTTGAATTGTTTTTTTTCCATAAATTATTACCAAAAAGTTCAAAACCCACAAAAAAGTACCTGCACAATAACGAATTCGCTACAAAGTACGAGCCAATTTTAGGTTAAAAAAATGGCTGGTACGAGAAATTCCTAACTCCTATTAAGACGGAACTCGGTGGATAATCCCGCAATAAATTTTCCCGAAAGCTAAGTAAATTCGAAAAAAATTTGGTTTAAGAATCGAAATGTCAGGGACAAACCTCCCATAGCCTAAAGAATAGATCCAAACGACTGGGCCCAAACGGCGGGGCTCAAACAGCGGGGCCCAAATGGCGGGAGCCAAAAAACTTGAATTGTCATCAAGCTAACTAATTCAAATATAAATTTACCATTTTGAATAAATTGCGAAGAATTGTTGTAGTAAATATAACATTGGCGCCTGGGGGTAAATTACGCAAATTTTTGCAGTCATTACCGACAAAGTGGCCCCATTGAAGTAGCCAAATAGGCCCGAATAAATTAGACGATCTGTGGTAATTTAGAAAATTTAAAAATTTGAAAATTAATTAAAATATCACTTTTTGCCCAAATTTTGACAGCTTTCAACAATATAGCGAATTGTTTGTTGTTTGGGACAATTGATAACAAATGTTTTGCTGATCTGTATCCTAAAAGTAAATATATATTTTCCGTATTCCTATATTAAAGTCTCCCCCGCCCGCTTCATCTATTTAAGCCTCACTACCCTCTAATAAAGCCACATTTTGAAGGGGGTTGTAATGTAAAGTATCACCTCCCCCCTCTTGTAGGGCCACCCCCTACAATATGGCTTCGCATTGAAATTTCAACAGGTTTTCAATGATTGGAAAAAATGCACCCCTAAATCGTTAATTAGGTTTTTGGATTTGTTAGCAATATCTTTCGCATCTATATAAAATAGTAGACCTTGTAACAGTCGGGTTTAATAATTAATAATATTCACAAAAAAAAATTTTTTTTTAATTAATTTTACCGGCCAATGGATAAATCGTCGACTCATTTGTCAACTGCTTAATGAGTTCATCTGCTTCAATGTGCAAATTTGTTTGTGCAAAATAATTTGCTGGCACAATGACAGGCAGCAGATCGACTTCAACATGTCGATGGTCAATTCGTAATATGCCAACCTTTCCCGGGATCCAATTGACACTGATAATGTCAGGCAAATTCTAAAAATTATAAAATAATATATATACATACAAATATTATATTACATATAAATACATACATATAATAACGAATTGTAAATGCTTATTGTAATTTTTTAAAGAGAGGACAGAACCGTGTAACTGTTTTGGTAAAACACCATTTATCGGGATTTCGATCATTTATAAGTGGGTATGAATGTTTTAATTATTATCATTCGTAAATATCAAGCAATTATTACTTGTTTAAGCGCAAATTCTAAATTTGTGCTATCATTTTGTCCATAAAAATGTTTCAATTCAATTTGATCAGGCAAAACACAAAGCAAATCCATGTCTGATCCATCAATGTAAGCATTGAGCAACAGTGAACCACTTATCAGCAGAAGAGGCTCTTAAATTACCAAAATTAAATTATTTCCCATTATTTTCAAGGTCCGCAAAAATCGACAAAATACGGGACTGTCTAGATATGACCACTAAAATTGTCAAAATATGGATGAATATAGAAGATATGGATTTCCCCATATTTATTTGGTCCTTGGTGATTAAATATTTACTTATTGTTGTAAATTGAGCAGTCCAAGCATCAATAATTGTTCCAATGTTTTGTCGCAGTTGCAAAATTTCATGCTTTTTGCTCCGATCGATTTGAGAAAAAATAAATTTAGAAATCTTAATTTGTTTAAACTTTTTCAGTAAAAATACAATTAAACCCATGGCCATTTAGGACAGGTTTTTTGGGTTAGATTTAAGAGACAGATTTTCACGACCTAATTTCTCCATAAAAGGGTTTTTATCCCTCGAATCCCGGTTCCGTCCCATCAAAAATTCGAAATTTTGTTTCGAAAAAAACTCCTATTTCAATGGAATTAAGCAGTAATTTTTTGTCTACCTCATTTGAGAGTTGTAATTCATTTGCACGATTTTCTGCATTTGTTCGTACCAAGTTGTATTGACTTAGCTCATAGTCATACGGAACTTGATTATGCAACGAAAGATCTAACCATAAATTGAAAATTTTATTAAAACAAATTTTTGGGTATTATATTGTATTTAATTGTTATATGTAAATAAACAACAATTCTTGCCTAATTTTTTCTGCCTTAGAATGCCTTGC
>JAKKIK010000739.1:0-24210 GCA_024500135.1 Heterodera carotae | reverse complement strand
CCCTCTCCTTCCTCCTCTCCTCCTTTCCTTTCCCTCTTCCTTTTCCTCTTCTTTCCCTCCCCTCCTTTCACTCTTCCTTTCCCTCTTCCTCCTCCTCCCTTCCTTTCCCTCTTCTTCCTCCTCTCTTCCTTTCCCTCTTCTTCCTCCTCTCTTCCTTTCCCTCTCCTTCCTCCTCTCCTCCCTTCCTTTCCGTCTTCTTCCTCCTCTCTTCCTTTTCTTCTTCCTCTGCCTCTCTTCCTTTCCCTCTTCCTTTCCCTCTTCCTTTCCCTCTTCCTTTCCCCCTTCCTTTCCATCTTCCTCCTCCTCTTTTCCTCTCTTCTCCCTCTTAGTCTTTGCTTTCTCGTTTTTACCTCTCTCTCCCCTCTTCTCCCTCTCTCTCTACTGTCCTCTTCCTCCCCTCTCTCGTCCACTTCTGCCTCTATCCCTCCTCATCCCCCCTCTATCTCTCCTGCCCCCTTCCCCTCTGATCTTTCATCCCTCCTTCCTTCACCCTCCCTCCATGCTTTCCCTCTCTTCTCCACCCTCACCTTCCTCTTGCTCCTCAACCTCTCTCTTTCTTTGCCTCTCCCTCGTTTCCTCTCTGTCTCTCTCTCTCTCGTTCAACTCGACATTCGGGTTTGGGGTTCGAAATTGGAACGGATGTCAAATTCGGTCCCTACACCTTTGAAACGATGGTCGGAAACGATCCTGGGACCAAAAATGACCCTGGGGTTGAACCGTGGAGGTCGAAAAAAAATTGGAGCCCGAAACCCCCGAAGTGGGTTATAAAGCCCGAAAGGTTTGGGGGCTGAAGCAAAGCAAAACTCGAAAAAAAACTTTAATTTTCAAAAAAAAATAAATTAAACTTTTTTCGCAAAGAGGGTTTGATCCATAGAATCAATGGAAAAGGCACGACGCACAACCCACTACGCCATAGGACTGCTTGGAACAAACATTTAATTTGCCCTTTTCACTCCCCTCCCTTTCTGCTGAAAAGTCCGAAAAAATGCCGACCCAAGATGCTTGTTACCCCTTTTTCGGGCATTTAGGCCGAACTAATCGAATTAACCCATATATCATTTGAAAGGGGAGGCTTTGTAGTTGTGCACAATCGTGTTCTTTTTTTGATTCACTCGATTTTAAGCATAATTAGAACCCGTCCAAAAAAAGTTGGACGCCAAAAAGTGCATTTTTTATACCCTTTTTCGAACCCAATTCGAACACCTTTAGGCTTTAGGGGAAACCATTTGGTGAAAAGATAGATCTTGCCCAAATGAACAAAAACCCTCACCATATGCTTTGCTTGTAATTCGCTACAAACAAAGTTATGAATTTTTCCGCAAACAAACGCCTAGAAATTACATATATAGGGAATTTGCTAGCCCCACTTTTAGACCTTAGGAAAACAAGACTTCCGGGCGGAGGCTTTATTTTTTTTTGAAAAACAGGCTACCGTATTTTCTCTTATATTTTTCAATCCCTCTCTAGGGGGGGAGGGGCTTCAAATATGAGCCCAAACTTTTGAATGATAGCAAATTTGTCAAGATTAGCCGACATAGAAAAAAAAAAGTTAGTGCCTATGGGTGTCTGTTTATACAAAATGCTTTGATCCATAAACTCTGATTGTGGACTGATCATAAATCTGATTGGACTCATAAAACAAACAAGATTTAAAGTGCGCTAGAGTCGGCTTATGCACCTGACCAATACGCTGTAGCGCTGCTCGTGGCACAGGTGGATGTTCAATTTTGTTGTTGCTTCCATACTGCTGCCGTATGCCGTCGAACAACAAATACTTTTTAGAAATTAGCGACAAATTTGTGATCAGCATTAGCATCGACAAAGTGATCAGAAAGCAAAATGTTCGACCAAATCTGCGCTGTCCGTTGCCATGCCATTCGGTGGCAACGGCGCATTTGTGCCCAGCAAATAATAAAATACAATTGTCCGGATTTATTTTTTTGTTTATTTTGTTAGTCATATAGTATAATATGTCTAAAGTTACGAATTGACTTTTTGCGCAATTAAACAAAATAATTTGTGCAAATAATTGTGAGCCCACCTAATGTATAGAATTTCTATGAAAAGTTAGGCCCCGAAATTTCTGCTTGGTGCCTTTGGGCCGGGTGTGTTTTGTCGTGTTTGTTACCGTATGTTCTCTAATTAAAGCACCGGGGCTTATAATTTTCAATCCGCCTCTAGTGGGGCTTCTATTAGAGGGGGGCTTCAAATGGAGGGGGGCTTTAATTAGAGAAAATACGGTATTCTACAAATGCAGTTGAGACGGGCGGGCGGGGGGGGGGGACTTTATTATAGGTTGGGTCATTATAAGGGTAGTTTATTAGAGTTGAGTGATCAGAGGTCGGCTTTATTAAAGGTGAGTAGTCTCTATTAGATAGGCAGGCTTAAAAATGTAGCCATAAAAACTAATCATGTATAAATTGATCATTTTACAAAATGGCATACTTATACATATTACTTGACAACCGAAATTCTTAGATCAAAAGCCGATTATTTTTACATTTTATGAGTAATTTTATATATTTATTTTTTAATACCGTATTTTCTCTAATTGAAGCACCCCTCCATTTGAAGCACCCCCTCCAATAGAAACACCCCCTAGAGGAGGATCAAAAAACAGAAGCACCGGTGCTTCAATTAGAGAAAATGCCGGTAATATTAAAATTCATTTGTTTTAAAAGGGTAAAAATAATCTGTATTTTTTTTTTGTTGTAAAGAAATTTAGGAATGTACTTTTATTTTGTTGAAATGAATGAGAATAGGTACCTGAACTAAAATTTTGTGTTATAAACGGGGAAGACACATTTTGATAGATTCAAATTCCGATAAATGATCTTCGACAAATCCACAATGTTTGTACTCATCTAATTAAGTGACGAAGGCATTTGTTTTGTTTGCTACCATGCGGGGTCAGGACTTTTCCCGGGATCCCGTCCAGGAATCCCGGCGTTTTTGGGGGTGGACCGGGAAAAGGCCGGGACCGGGACATGCACCGGGACCCCGAATTCTGGATCCCGTCCGGCCAATTTTTGGAAATCCAGGTTCCAAGTTGCCTGCCATTAATTAATGCCCAGCGGGGTCGGGATCCAGGCCCGCGATTTTCCTGAAATCCCGTTCAGGAATTCGGGTCCCAGGTTTTTCGGCATTTTGATTAAATTTAAATGCTCAAAAACGCATTGTATTAGACGCCCAAATAGCAGCATCAATTTTTGCAAAACATTGGGTCACAAAACCAATTGAATATCACCAAATTTACTACTGTCTGATTCAGCGAAAAACATACAAAGCTAGGAATTTGTTTGAAAACTTGGTAAAATTTGACAAAGTTCGCGCACGCCTAATTTCAGTACATCAATCAATCGCAATCATTCGCAGATGCGTCACTTTGTTAGTCTTTGTTAAGACGTTTGCGATTCACACGTGGATGGCCTGAATTATTTTGAATTTTTTTTTAATATTAATTAAAAGAAAACTAATACCATGGTATGTTTACGACTAGCGTTCGAGAGTCTCAGTCTCGGTTCCCGACTTAGAAAAAGTCTCGGTTTTTTTTTTTGGGTTTCAGTCCCAAGTCTCGGGTTCAATTCTCGGTCCCGGTTCTCGGAAAATTTTCAGTCTTGACCTAATATATTAAATGTCATCTTAATGCTGTAGAAAGAACAACCGGGACAACAAATAAATTGATCAATTAATTTACCTATTTGTGTTATTGAAATTTATTGATCCTTCATCTGTTTTCTTCAATCAATTAATTGACTAATTATTGGTGAATTTATTGGTGCTAAATCAATCAATAATTGCTGAATTTCACTTAATTGAAAACGGAATATTGACCAACCAATTAATTCATCAATTTATGTTATTGAAATTTATTGGTCTGTTTTCTTAAACCATGACCAATAATTTATTGCTCCTCGGTTGATCAATTTAGAGATGATTAAAAATAGAATTCCTTCACCCCCGTAAATGAAGCATTATTCTCGACAAACGTCGAAAAAGCAGTGCTCCGTGGACTTATTTTCGGAAATACAAAAGTGGACAAAAAAATCCTCTTATGCAGTCCTAAGGTTGTGCCTACTGGGGCCTCAAATGGCCAGACTCAAGTGTCCCGCTGTTGGTTTTTTTTTCGTTACTTTTCAGCTCTGAGCTAGCTTCAAATTCCAAATGCTTGATCTCCTCAATGCCCACACTGTCAATGGCTTCAATTTGCTCTTTGAACTCTGCCGCTTCTTTGTTCCAACTCTCATCCAAATGCTCAGTGGACATGGCCACAATGTCGAACAGTGCGCGAATGAACGACAAACTGTATGCACAAGCATCTTGAAAAAAAAACAAAAAACTTCATTTAAATTTTCCAAAATTGAGGGGGTTGGAACACTTAAAATTAGAGAGTGGAAAACCCGAAAAATCAAAATCCATACCTGTGTACCCGTACTCTGGAGAAGCACCCGTACCGGATTCGGCTCCCGGATCCGGGCAAAACTATACGGGGTACGGGCCAGTGCGGGTTTTTTCGAAAAAGGGCCGTCCCCGTAGGGCAGAGTACGGGGCCGGATTCGGTGCGGGTCCGCTCTCTTCTTAAAATCCCGCCCCTCCCGCCTCCATCTCTAATAGACCCCCCGTTTAAAGGTTCAAAAATTTCCCTTTAACAAAGCCCTTTTTGAGGATGGTATCCCTACCCCCTTTTGAGGGAGAGTTTTCAATAGAGCCCCCCAGGGGGTGTAATACATTCAAATAATATGGTAGTTAAGCATTTATGTGCCAAAAATGTCAAACCTGTCACATCCTCGAGCTCAGATTCAATTATGCTGACAAGGTTACACTGGCAGCCTTCTGCATTTGTGATCGCATCCTTAAGCTTGTTGACATCCTAAAAATTAAGTGTGGAAAATTCAAATTTCCGATCGCTCAATGTTATATGCTAGGTATTAAAGAGGGGTGCCCATCAGGGATGGAACCGGATGCCAAAAATGAAGAAAGGTCCGGAATTCCGGAAAATCCGGAATTTTTTTCAATCAATAAAATCGATAATTCTTAAAAAATTTCCCAAATTTGGACTTACTTTTTTAAAATGTTAATTTTTTGTCTATTGTTTTTTAAAATGCAGGTTTTTGGCCAATATTCAGTCAAAAATCGCTTAAAATTCCACCTATTTTTGGAAAAATTCTATATTTCCTCTAATAGTACCCCCGGGGCACTTTTAAAAAATTCCGGAATCCGGAATTCCGGACCCCAATAGGTCCGGAATCCGGTTCCATCCCTGGTGCCCATGGACACAGCACACACACACACACTTTAAAATCCAATATCCGCACATATCCGTAGGTTTCATTTCTGTGTTCGTCTATATCCGCCCGATTTCTTGCAGAAATCCGCGGATTATCCATATCCGTGGGCACCACCCCTTGGTATAAATTACTATTCCTGCCCACCTTTCTGATGCTGCTGCACATTTCTTTGTCTGGCAGCTGCATGACCTCGGTGAAATGGTCCGAATAATCGTAGATGAGTCCAGCCAAGTTTTGACCACCGGTACAGCACAATTGCAATGGCAACTCTATGTGCCAAAAGAAATGTGTTTAATAAAAATAAACGCCCCGGGGGCTCTAATTGTTCCGGAGGGTGATGTT
This sequence comes from Heterodera carotae, assembly GCA_024500135.1. Classification (NCBI taxonomy): domain Eukaryota; kingdom Metazoa; phylum Nematoda; class Chromadorea; order Rhabditida; family Heteroderidae; genus Heterodera; species Heterodera carotae. Next base: position 18,580 of record JAKKIK010000739.1, on the reverse strand, counting down.
CTAATTGGTGAAATATGGTGATTCAAATTCAGGTAGACTCGATTAACTTTTTAATACATACACACCAGGGATGGAATCGGTTTCCGGATCCCGACCTTTTGGAGTCCGGAATTCCAGACTTTTTCTAAAAAAATCCTCCCACTCTAATAAATACGCCTATATAATTTAAATAAAAAGAGACAAAAAATTAATGGGTTTAGAAAAGTGAGGCAAAATTTGAGAAATGTTAAGAATTGTCGATTTTATTAATCCTCATCTCCCGATCTCTCATTTAAATCCCGGTCCACAAATATCCCGGCACCCTGCCAGTCACAAACAAAAAATTTTAAATTATTTAATTAAAAAAATTTAATTTAATTAAAAAATTTACTGGCGCTATTTGCTTCATTGATGAGGACAGCAAAGCTGATTACGGCAGCAATCGTTAACAGAAATTGTGGTGCCATCACTGGGGGTTGTAAATTTTTTTTTTTTTTGAAAAGAAAGGAATATTTATTAATTCACCAAATTTGTAATATTAATATTTTTTTATTAATTTAAATACCCTTTTTATTTCGCAAAAAAATCAATAAATTTAAGGCGAAAAAAACATCTACCTTCCTGCTTCCAACTAGCCAAAATATGTGCAGATGCCACATAGTGCGTAGGGCGCTTTGCCGGTCGAAGGCTTCCGCGCATTTTACAAAAAAAAAAAAATTACACACAATCCAGGCTCCCAGCAATTTTTTTTAGCGATCTTTTAGCAAAAAAAAAAAAATCAAAATTAATTGCACATTTATTCAAAAGCATTTCCGATGATGAAAGCCATCAATTTTCCAACAATTTCCGTGCAAAATAGTTGGCAAATTTTGTTTTTAGGCACCACAGGGAGAAAATTTTAAAAATTGCCATCAAATCTTATCAATTTCAGACTATTAGGTATGTATATTGTTGTGACGCAAAACTGAATGTTCATTGGGTCAGTACAAGTTTCATCAGTGATGGACATTTCGTCCAGCGAACTCGGACATTTCGTCAGTGCAAATTTCATTTGTGAAAGACATTTCGTCCAGCGAACTCGGACATTTCGTCAGTGCAAATTTCATCTGTGAAAGACATTTCGTCCAACGTACTCGGACATTCCGTCCAGCAAACTCGGATATTTCGTCAGTGCAAATTTCGTCTGTGAAGCACATTTCGTCTAACGCTCTTGGACATTTCGTCCAACGTACTTGGACATTTCGTCAGTGCAAATTTCATCTGTGAAGGACATTTCGTCAGTACAAATTTCATCAATGATGAACATTTCGTCCAGCGAACTCGGACATTTCGTCAGTGCAAATTTCATCTGTGAAAGACATTTCGTCCAACGTACTCGGACATTCCGTCCAGCAAACTCGGATATTTCGTCAGTGCAAATTTCGTCTGTGAAGCACATTTCGTCTAACGCTCTTGGACATTTCGTCCAACCTACTCGGACATTTTGTCCAACGTACTCGGACAATTCGTGGCCAGCGAGACATTTCGTCAGTGCAAATTTCGGACATTTCGTCAGTGCAAATTTCATCTCTGAGAGACATTTTGTCCAACGTACTCGGACAATTCGTGGCCAACGAGACATTTCGTCAGTGCAAATTTCATCTGTGAAGGACAGACATTTCGTCACTGTGGGTAAAAGTCACTTTTCGATTCTCGCCCCTTTTTTATGAGACATTCTCACGGGACTGCTTGCTGCTCTTCTGACTCTTCTTCTTCTGTTCCATATGGTTGGGAGCAAATTGCCGTTTTTGAAACAAACAAAAAAACAAAACAGCAGAGGAGGGACATTGGCAAATAAAGGGAAAACAGAGCGGCGCCTCGGGGGAAGCGGAAACAAATTGAATTAATTTAGCGCAAAAAAGGCCACAATCAAAAATTGGACACTCATGGCACACAATTTCACCCCTACTTCGGAAGAACAATGACTTTTTAAAACAACGTATTTCCTCACTTTGAACCCCCGCCGGAGGATTCTTTTTTTCAATAAGTCGGCGGAAATTTTGAAAATTTAAAGAAAATTATTAAATTCACCAGAAATCCGGGAAATTACCACCTTTCATCCCCCTAATATGGGTCCAGGGATGCAATTTACATGGAATTTGCCGGTTTTTGGGGGTCCGTGCCGGCGAAAAAAACCCACTGCCGGTGCCGACTTTTACAGTACCGGCAAGTGCCGGTTTTCAGGAAAAGTACTCTTGTACCAGGGACGTATCCAGGATTTGGGTCTGGGGGGTACAATTCTTAGGGGTGTGCTTTTGAAAATTTTTCACCCAAACGACTTTTTTTTTTATCTTAAAAAAATAAGGCCTAAATGAGGTAAAGGCGGTGCCGATAGGCGCCGCCGGGAAATTTTTGAAAATATAGCCAAGTTTCTTAGGGAAAATAAGGCCTAAATTCGAGGAAGTTTAGGCGAAAATGACCGATAATAATCAGTAACATGGAAAGGATTTGAACCTGAGGTAAAAATTATGTTGTCGGTCGCATAAACCACTAGGACAAATTGCTAGTGGGGGATTTTTTGAATAGTTTTATGAAATTAGTTAAGAAAATGTTCAAATTTTCCTTTAAATTTATTTTTTTTTTGTAAATTTCCTTCCCCTTAATGGATAAAAGAAATTTTTGCCAGGGGGCGTTGTGGGGGGGGGGGGGGGTACGTACCCCGTGTACCCCCCCTGGGTACGTCCCTGTCTTGTACTACCGGTTATCTTTAAAAAGAGAATCAACAAATGCTTATTAGTGCCATTCCTTCCCAACAACATTTCCCCAGCATTTTGCTTCCCCCCCCCGTTAATCTCCCCCCCCTCCCATCAACGTGTAAAATGTTAATGAATGTGTGGTGCCATCATTGCCAATAGAATTGCCGTGCCGCCGCCACCAATTCCCCTCACCAATTCGGTACTACTTTCGCGAAAAATGCAAATGTGCTTCATGTACTTCACTCTCGCGCTTGGACTGAAAAACACTTAAAACAAAAAAAAAGGTCCTGTGCCACCAAACAAAGTGTCACAATTTAACAAATGTTACTCTTTTTGGTTCCGGGTCGTGGCTTTAATTCATTTAGTCATTTTTCTGTTCGTTCGTCAAGTTTTTTTTCTCTTTTTTTTTCTTGGCTAGTCGGGATTTTATCATTTATTACATTACATACAGTAGTTTCGGCATTTTTGTATGCAAATATAAATGATTGACGTGGATAGGATTCACATTTTTTTAAACCAATTTAGCCATCGTCGGCGCATTATACGTACAGATATATGGTACATAAATTATTCTCCTAATTGTTGGATAAAGATTAGACGGAAACTTCTACGGCAGAAAAAAAAAAAGAATGATTAACCTCTTTTACATAATTGCATTTCGAAATCGGCCACTTTTTCGCGCCAATTCAAATAACGTTCTACACACACACACTTCATTAATTCGCGCATCCATTGATAATACAATACATAAAATCCAAAGTGTCGCCGAATGGACGTTGCTCCGCTGAGTGGAAAGGCACTTCGCCTCTGTCTGTGGGCAATTTGCTCCATTGGCATTCTGTTGAACGGTTGGTAATAATTAGGGATGGGATTTATATGTAAGAAAAATCGCAAAATATGTAAATGTATTAAAAAATGCCGAAATATGTATGAAATATGTAGAAAAACCTGAAAATATGTACCAAATATGTAGAAAAACTCGAAAATTACGGGTGCAAAATCAGTTGTTTTAAATTTTTACAGGCAAAAATTCGAAAAATACACTAAATTTAATTTAAAAAATATTTTTTTTTTGAATTTTAATCGAGCCAAAAAAATTGATAAATTTTTTGAATTTTGAGTAAGAGAAACTCGATTTTTAGGGGTGCATTTTTTTAAAATTGAAAAAACGATTCTTAGAGGTGTATTTTTTGATTTTATTGCATTTTTTTTTAAGCAATTTTCCCAAAAACCTGAAAATATTTACCAAAAAACACGAAATATGTATAAAAATATGTACATACATATGTAATATGTAGAAAAATCCCGAAATATGTAAAAATATGTAAATAAAAGTCCCAACTTTTATAAGCAAATGCAAAAAAGAAAGTGTTTTTCCTACTATTCAGAGCATGGAGAATACAGGAAAAAAATATGTATTTACATAAAAATCCCATCTCTAGTAATAATACTACGGTTGAGTACTGTGGTTTATTTGAGATATATCTAGATAGGTACATATATACTGTATTGTTCATACATACACCGGGGCAACATTTATTTAGACCGAATTATTGAAGAGGATTAATAATTGACCCGCAAAAATAGTTCGGTATAGTATGTCGTAATATTGCAGTATTTCGTAACAAAAAAATATGTACAGACATTCCACCGTACTCATTTCGGTATCATTCATTCGGTGTCCGAAATTTTGGACACCAGAAAATTGGACACCGGAAGAATGGACACCATTGGAAATTTGGACACCGAACGTAAATTGGACACTAAATTATTGTTTCAAAAAACGAACCAAAATAAATTTAACAAAGCAATTGGGATGGTTTACTGAAAAAATATAAAAGGCAATATATTTAATAATCAGGGATGAAATCGAATTCCCGATTTTCATTTTCGACATCCGGTTTCGTCCCTGGTGCAAATCCATGTAAATAGCTCTTAAAAAGAAACTTTCCGCTATTTTGCCGAAATTTTGGGTGCTTTTTAATAGCCCAAATATGTGCCATATGTTTTTATGTGTGCCAAAAAGCCAAAATATGTGTTTTTATGTTTTTATAAGTCGCTCTAAATCAAAAATTGTTCGGAGAAAATGCTGTTTTTGGAAGGCGCAAAAAAATATGTAAAAACATAAAAATCCGGTCTCTAATTATCATTCAATCATGCCTAACCAAAAATGATCGGATAATTTTTCTTTCAGTGTCCATTTTTCTAGTGTCCAATCTTCCATTGGTGTCCAATTTTTGGTGTCCAATCTTCCATTGGTGTCCATTTTTCTAGTGTCCAATCAGCCATTGGTGTCCAATTTTCGGCGTCTAAAATTCCGGGAAAACCCATTCATTCATTCATTCAGTGCTTGTGTTCCGCAAATATCACAGCTACAAATGCCGTAGCAACTCGTCGTCAGCGTCCAGCATCAGCAGTGTTCGCTCGTCCCTGCAGTTGCTTTGTGTGTTGGCCGTTGCCGACACAATTTCGTTGATGGCACTAATGTTGGCATTGGGAAGGCAAGCAAATGAATTTAAAGGATTAGGTTGGGACTCAGCAGACGTGCCGATCTCAGTACATCAAAAAGGTGGCACCAGCACCCAAAAAGGCAGCAAAAAAGGCGGCATTAAAAAAAATTGAAGACCAAAATCACGCGAAAAACAATAAGCCAAAACTTATTTTTCAAAATTGATCGAATTCCTTATAAAATTTGGAAAAAAAAAACTCAAAAAGGCGGCGGCCATGTCAAAAAAGCGGCAAATGCCGTCCAAAGGCAGCATTATCGGCACCCAATGGGACTTGAGCGCGCGGATTTTTCAGCTTTTCGTTCCTTGTTACAGGGTTGGAAAAAATTTTACAGGACAGTATTACGTGATCCTGTAAAATCATGTAAATAAATTTTCCTATAAAATGCTGTTGATTGAGTTTCAAAATTTTCTGCATCCTAAACAGGATTACGGATTCTGCTCAAATTATGGGAAAAAAAAAGTCGTGGCATTATTGCTATCGAATTTTCGGTGCAGGATCCTGCCCAAAATTTTTGATTTTCAGACAAAAAAAATGCATTTAATTCTTAATGCATTTTGTTGAATTAGTAACAATTTTTTTTAATTGTTAGTTCAAATTAACACCAAATTGCGATAAAATAAAAAAGGGGAAGGAAGTGTTGATTGTGTCGGCGAATTCATCATAGAGATCGGACTTGGGTCTGGTCTTCCAGTTGAATATCTGAATCCGGATTCAACCCGTCTTGGTATTGAATCCAATTCAAAGATCCGGCTTTTTTCATCCGATTTATATACCTAATTCATTTAATCATGTTTTTAGCCATCATTTGACCAGCAGCAATAGCAGCACAATTGTAATTGCTGCAGTGTGTAAGGTGATTTTAGTAGGTGTTGTACTTGATAAGCAAGCCCACATTACAAACCCGGGGATCTGGGATCGGAATCCCGGGAAAATCCCGGCCCGGGATCCCGACCGATCCCGCCGGTCACAAATGTATACCGTATATTTTCGTGTTGAGTCATTTGGCCACAAATCGTCAATGTGGGCATTTGGCCACATCCGTCAATGACATAAACAGGCAAAAAGCCGCCATGAAGCAAATTCTTCAGCAGAAGCTGACCGTCGAAATCAATCCTCCCTCGCAAAATAGTTTTAGGAATTTTTTTTCATTGCGAAAATCATTTTTTCATGAATTTTTTTTTCTGGAGTCTTGCTTCTAAACACACATAAGTGTTTCGAATGAGATTAAGCCTGTTAATCCTCCTCTAATAAACCCCCTTACGTCGAATTGTTCAAAAATAGAAAATCGGGCGGGAGGTTCTATTAGAGGGTGGTGACACGGCTACCGGTCCGAGTGTCGAAAGCAGTGTAACTTTTTTCAGACTTAACCGATTTCGGTCGATTAGAAGAACGAAATAAGGCTCTCGGAGAGCTGTACCTATATCCAAGCAAAAGCTAACTGATTGGACAACGCGCAAAAAATTTATGGCCAAAAAACGTAAAATGCAAAAAAAGAGCCAATTTTGGCCATTTTTTTTTGAGCATACCTTTTTTGTGATGCTTTAAATCGCGAAGCTTGTGGCTTAATCATCTTTGCTCCTAAATAAGCTGCTTCTAATGGTACCAGTTTTATCGAGATTGGTCGAGACAAAAAAAAAAGTGATAAACTATTGGACACTCGCGGACCATTCGACACTCGGACCGGAAACGGGTGGCACTTGGTAATTGGCTTATTATTGCTGTCGTCCATTCATACTAAGCATGTTAATCCCCATGTAATAGACCCCTCTACGAAAAAAGAAAATCCGGAGGGAGGTTCTATTAGAGGGGGGGGGGGGGTGGGATACGGTAATTGGCTTAAATTGTATGCTGTGTACACTGTGCTCCCTCCCATTCATTCATTCAGCTTGACACGTTTCTGATCCACGCTTCAAGTGCCTTCTGTATCTGGTGCTGGTTGGTCCTTTCCGGCCTTCGCTATTTGGCCATTTTTCACCCGTACACCCATTTGCGTCTCCATCGCGAACCGATGCTCATTCTTGTAATGGCAAAAACAAAAAAAATTACCGTAATTCCTAAAATAAACCCCCCTCTGAAATAAAGTCCCCCTGAACTAAAAAGCATTAAAAAAATGTTTTTTTCAACATCGCGGCAAATTAATGTGAAAATGTCGAAAACTTCAAGAGCTTTTGCCTGAAAATGGACCAACATATCTTCAATTTTTGTAAGGTTGACATATAAAGCCACTCCTGAAGTAGATCCCCCCCCTGAAATAAAGCCCTCCTTTTGAGGAGGGTTAAAAAATAGAGGATCCCCCGGAGCCATATTTTAGAAATTACGTTATGTGCACATCCGCTTTTTGTTGTTCCAAACGACAGTTTCTGTAATAAAACGAGGGTTGAGCGGTACCGGTATCTTTTCTAAAAACGGTACTGTCACTCGCCGGTACTGGAAAGTGAGTACCGGTACTGTGTTTTTTGACACCAGTACTAGTGCCGATACTGCTTAGCTTCAGTTGGTTGGTATCAGTTCAGGGCCATAATCCTTCATTTTGGCTTTTGTTTCATTGCTCTTACAACATTTCGGCTCCCTCAGCCATTACAAGCGGTTTAAAAAACCGGTACCGCTCAACCCTAAATAGACCCCCCTGCCCCTAAGATTTTTATACCCAACCGATTTTATTATCATTTTTAGAATGTTTAAACTTTGCCGATTCACTTAAAAAAAATTGTTTCCATCATTGTAAGGGATATTTAAACATTTTGAACGCACACACAGATTTTTGTGGCCATCGGCTGCTGTCTGTTCGAGGTATGGATTCTGTTCGATGTCACTTATCTGGAGGCGGAGCACACATGTGGCGAAACGTTGCCCGACAAGCTGGGCAAAACGCTGCAATTAGTCGAAATTTCGTGCACTTATTTTGTGCCTCTCTCACTGATCATTGTGCTCGACATGAAGGTGATTCAGGTTGATGGTTTACGAATGGGAAACCGAAATACCCTTCCCCCCCCTCCGAAATGCACCCCTTTGATACATTCCCAGCCCCCGAAATAACCGAAATACCCTCCGCCGGAAATATCCCCCCCCCTCTTCCGAAATACCCTACCCTCCTCCGAAATATCCTCCTCCTGAAACACCCTACCCTTTTCCGGAATACCTTCCTCCTGAAATAACCCACCCCCTCAGAAATGCTCCCCTCCTAAATATCCCCCTTCTTCCGAAATACAGCCCTCCCCATCCCGAAATACCCCCCTCCCCCTCCCGAAATACCACACCTCCCTCCGAAATCCACCCTCTCGAATACCACACCTACTCCGAAATATCCTCTCCAGCTCCGAAATGAAAAACAGATTTGGTTTTCGCAAATCTATCGCACGAGGAATGATTACCGTACTTTCTATTTTCTCTGATATCCCCCCCCCCTTTCCTCTCTATATATTTACATTAGAAATCCTCGTATATTCTCCATTAGAATCTCTCCCCTCCTCCAGCAGAGTAGAACGAACACCCGAGTCACTCTCGAAGAAGTATTGAACAATAGAACCCCATGGGTTATAAAGAAACTACGATATTTATTTATTCTTAGGTCCTCTGTCGTCATTCCAATCAACTGAAACGTAGGATCGAAGTTGCAAGAATTGTGAGTGTGCTGCTATTTATTATTATTAGTGTTTTTTCGGCAAATGGAAATTTCGGTAATCGTTGTCTGTACGGATACCGAAAATTTATCAAAATCTCCAATACATTTTGTTACATTGTACCAACCGCGCTACTTCTGTAAATCACCGATACTGAATTTACCGAAATCTCCAAAAAAAAATTACGTATACCGGAAAACATTGAAAATTTCTAGGTTCAGGTTTCAGGTCTAAAACATCGATTTTGGGGTATTCGGCTGGCAACACATTTGTACAATTGCAACCCTCATATAAGTGTTAAATAACCGCGATCATACCGTATATTTACCGATACCGGATGCCGTTTGAAAATTTGTAGGCATTGCCACATTCGGCCACTTCGGACAGTGGCGGATTTTTGGATACTATGTCGGACAACGGCAGAGTGCCCTCTCTGTCCGCTGCTTCTAGCGCTGACGACCGTCCATCTCCTCGGGAATTTTTTCGATCGACGCACTCTCGAGCGATCACTGTATTGCTGTGCCGCCATACGTTTGTCATTTACAAATGAGTCCCCTTAATAGAGTCCCCTCCCCCTTACAGAGTCCACTTTTAATTCGTCGGAAAATAGATACCCCACCATTCAATTGAGTCCCACCCCCTACTAATAAAACACCCCTCTAGTAGAGACCCCACCTCCCGCCCTCAAATAAATTGCCTATATTTTATGGGGGGGGGGGCTGAAAAATAATGTCCCTCCTCTATCAATAGATAGGTCCCACCGCCTCCCCCTATAATAAAGGGCCCACATAAGAGAGGTAGAAATAAAGGCCTCCATTTAGTAGAGCCCCTTCCCAATAAAGTTCCCTTTTGAGCGAGGTTGTATTTAAATTAAACCCCCCAGGGGCTCTAATATAGGAAATACAATCACAAATGAAAAAACATAACATTTCCTTCAGCAGAGGTCGAAAGCGAGTGCGGCATTTGCAGATTCTTAAGCGGTGCATGTGCATTTTGATCATCGACTTGGTCATGAACTTGCCCAATCATCTTTACCGTCTCTATCTCAGCCTGGCATCAAATGAAAGCCTCGAAATCATGTCCCAAAATAACACTTTCCAATGGCTTCAAGACTTAAGCCAATTGCTGTATTTTTCTCAGGTAGTTTATTGAGTTAGGTACCATGTTGGCTTCAAATAGAACCCCCCCGGCGCCATCGCGACATGTTTTATTGGGTGGAGGCGCTTCAAATACAGGGGGAAATGATTATATTTTCATACATTTTTGGCAGCAAATTTTCGTGTCAGATTAACCAACTCAGCTTGGGTATTTATTTTGTTTTTTTGTAATATTTTTTTGACAATCCAAATCTTGGTATCATTTGAAGGGTTAGAATTATGAAAAAATAGTAATGAATAACAATATATTCATTATAAATAAAGCACAAATATTCCTTACTTTTTAATTAAACTTTTTTTGGCGTTTTGTCCCAAGCTTAATTGATCTGACCTTTTTAAACTTTTGACGGGGTACTCTATTAGAGGGGCACATGGGGGACTCTATTTAAGCAAACACGCTAACTGTTGGAAGCATTGATCAATTGCGCCTCCCATTTCTGTTCAGTTTTCCATGAACGCGATCTGTTTGATGGCCATCAATTATGTGCTGCCTGCACAGAAGCCGATGCGCAGGGACGGCGCCGTTGCCAATCCGATGATGGCATTTCGTGCCCAGCAGCAACTGCGCGACAATTTTGTTGTGACAATTCCACGAAATTACAATCGATGCTAAAAAGTCGTCCTCTTTTTTTTTGGTATACAATGATCATATCCGATGTGCTAATTTTAATAAAGTTGACAAAAAAATGTGGGTCCAAATTTAAAATATTGAATACTTCCACATTTGAAATGATAAATTTGGGCTGTGATTGGGCCAATAACAATCCTGACAGTTCAAATCCGTCCGCGAATTGTCTATGTCTGTGACCAATGCGGCGGGAGGTGACCGGAAAAATATTGTAAAAATTATAAAATTTTGAACATAAAGAAATAATGACCAAAAGTTCAATATCTTGCTCACCAACCAATGCTCGCAAACAAATTTTGGCTGAACATCTAAATTGAAGCCAAAATCGGTACCCGGGTACTAGGCCTGTATTAGCGAACTCCCCCCCCCCCCTCCCCCCCCCCCCAAACCAAAAATTCGGGAAAATTTGCCAATTCCCTCCCCCCTCCCCCCGAAATTTTTTTCTGGTTACGGGCTTGCCGGTTATCGACTTTATTTGTACCGGTACCGACCAACCCCTACTTTTAAAAGCCCGTTATTTTTTTGGTGGCATCCGGTTGAACCAATAAATTTTTTTTTCATTATTATGGCGGAAATTGGTCTGCTGGATGTCTTCTCTCATCAGCAGTTATTGACCGGAAATTTGATGATGCCTTAAATTTAGCCAGAATGAAGATGTAAAAAAATAAATAATATAAAAACAAACAATTTTTAATTGGGTATAAAAGGCTGCTTTCTCGAACAAAAAAAAACTGAACAACAAATTGATAGTTAAAAATTCAGTGAGGTCTTCTTTCTAGTAAAGATGGGAACTCGGACCAAAAATTAATTGACCAATTTTTTTGTCTTTAAATTTTTTTGTTTTTGGGTCGGTTTTCATCAAACAATTATTAGTCAATTTTTGGGTCTAATTTTTGGTTTTTTTTTTGTCCGATCTCTACGTTCTACTATAAAGTAAAATTCACAAATAGGTAGCCCTACTTAGAAAAGGAGGGGGCTTTATTTCAAGGAAGGGAAGGCTATCTTTTCAACCCCTATCAAAGAAAGGGGTTATTTCAGGGGAGATGGCGAGGCAGGTGGTAGGGGAGGGGGGAGGGTTATTTGTGGAGAAGGGCATTATTTCAGGGAGGGGCTCTATTTCAGGGGAGATGGCGGGGCAGGGGTAGGGGGGAGATTTCAGGGAAGGGGCTCTATTCAGGAGAGATGGCGGGCAGGTGGTGGGGAGGGGGAGGGGTATTTCAGGGAAGGGGCTCTATTTCAGGGGAATGGCGGGCAGATGGTGGGGGGGGGGGGTGGAAGTTACTTCAGGAGAGGGGCTCTATTTTAGGGGACAGCTTAGCTTAGGAAGTACGGTGAGCTGATCTGTCCCCATAGCTGACTTGACGAAAAGCCATTAAAATTTACAAACTCCTTGTTTTCTCATGATTGTATTTTTTACAAAAAAAAAATTGTTTTTAAATACATTTACAGACAAAATTTTGGCTTTTTTGTTTGCCAACCAACCAAGAAAAACCGCCATAATGTTATTGAACAAAAACAACAAAAATTGTCGTCAACCATCAATTTTGGTGCTTTTTATTTGTTCAACTGTAACAATTCTATTTTATGCACCGTCGTCGCTCATCAATGTGAATGCGATGGATCATCATCGTTCGCATGCGACAAAGGATGAACAAAATGCCACATTTTCAAATTATATTGACAGAATTCGCAACAAATTGTCGGCGACACAAATGGATGATGATAATTCGACACCAAATAATGATGATAAAGATAATAATAATAATAATAAGCATCGGCGTTATTCGTCCGCTGGTGCCGCATCTTCGAACACTACGACAAATGCCGTCATGGAGCACAATTATGCCGACGATGCCGCTTTTGACAATTATATTGACAATTTTTATAATCGATATCGAAATATTATTAATAATAATGAAGAACAAATATTGTACCAATATTTCAAAGGTCATGTCCAAATCAGAAAAATCATTGACGGTGATTTAGAGACTTTCAATGATGCAAAAGATGGTGAAGTGGTAATAATAAAGGGTTTTGAAATTTTAAATTTACGAAACATTTTAAAAATTCGTCCCCCTTAGGTTATGGAAATTTTTTGTGGTCGAGACCACCTTATCACATGCATTTTTACCGATGAAAATGGCAAATTCGAAGAGGCCGTACCTGTAAATGTTGTACAAAGAGTTGAAAATTGTACAAATGGTCTCGTCATTGGCTTCTACAAGAAGGACAATTCCACTGTAAGTGCAGGAAAATTTGTCGACTCTTTTAGCCTAATTTTTTAAGCGATTAGTTTTTTTTTGCAAAACAGGCCAATATTGGCCCTTTTTGGGAAAAGCTTTAAAAGTTAAGTCGAACCCGGTAGCCGAACTAAAATTTAGCCCTTCTCTATCCCTGTAATAAAACCCTCCCCGAGCCCTTTAATAAAATTAGCTTCTGAAGGAAGGTGCAATAGAGCCACCTGGAGGAAAAGCTAATTCAGAAGATACAAGTCTGTACAATGGATCATTCGGGTCGAAAAAAATAGCGGGTTCGGTCGGGTTACGGGTCAGGTCGGCCTAAAAAAGTACAGGTCGGATTTAGGTTTTCCAAAAAGACCGGGTATCAAATTTCGGGTTGAAAATGAGTGGCGTGGACGGGGGGAGGGGCGGGTCGGGTTTTGGGCCGCGTCGGATCTCGGGTTGCCAAAAAGACCGGGTTCGGGCAACCCGGAACAAAACTATGTATGGTCTGTACAAGTTTGTTTCTATAATAATATTTTTTAATTATTTACATATATATATATGTGCAGATTCGTCATTACCTAAATTGTATTGGACGAAATCATTTGGATGCCAAGGCAGCAGGTGTCCGGAGAGTTTATGCCAAAGTTGCGGAGGCGTCATGTTTGATCTTTGATGATGGCACATATTTTACGCAGCAGCAAATTATGGAAATGGAAAATGAAAAGGAGAAAATGAAGAAAAAGAACAAAAAATATTTGAAGCTAAAAGAACATGACCAAAATAGGGATGTCGAGAATGAAAATGTTTTTACGGTTAGGTCTCAAATTTTTGGGAAAACGAAAGGGTTATATTATATAAAATTAATTGGGGGACGGGGGTATGGATAGCCGAACTATTTGGTATAGTTTAGGGATGGTTTTTTTTTGTTTTTTCAGAAATTTTTTGGCCGCTTTTAGGGGAGGGGAGGGTGTACGTTTCCGTGTACCCCCCTCCCTCCCCCCCGCGCCATGATCCAAAGGCCGACCGGCATGCAGGATTATTTCAAAACATTAAAATACCCCTTAGAGGGTGGCATCAAACGGACGGAGGCGTCAAATGGAGAGGGGGGCGTCAAATGGAGGGGAGGGTGAGGTAGTCAAATGGAGGGGGCGTCAAATGGAGAGGGGGGCGTCAAATGGAGGGGAGGGTGAGGTAGTCAAATGGAGGGGGCGTCAAATGAAGGGGGCGTCAAATGGAGGGGGGCGTCAAATGGAGGAGGGGGCGTCAAATGGAGGAGGGGGGCGTCAAATGGAGGAGGGGGGCGTCAAATGAGGAGAGGGGGCGCCAAATCAAGGGGTGGGCGTCAAATAGAGGGGGGCGTCAAATGGGGGTGGGCGTCAAATAGAGGGAGGTGGCCCTATTAGAGATACGGTATTGTATAATCCTTTGTTCAGGTTGACTTCAAATCTGGACAAAAATGTGCCATAATCAACGGAGCCGAAGTGCAAATTGTGAGCAAGCGTGATGAGATGACCAACTTTAACAAATACAGTGTTTACAGAAAATATTTTGACGGTGGGCCAACTGATAACAATTCCTAAAATTTTCAACAAAATTTATCATAATAAAACTATCATCAATTAGAGCCCGGACTAAGTTTTAGAAAAACCTCCTAAACAGTTACTAAAATATTTCCCAAAAAAAAACAACTTTTAGGCAGAGGTCCATCCCATCGAGAATTTCCGGAATAAGACAATCACTGTGTTAAAAATAAGATTAAGAGTGGGTGGGGTCTGGCGGTGCCGATAGGCGCCAGCGTAGAAAAATAGTGAAATTTGAAGGGAAATGAAGGGAAAAATTGGAAGATTTGAAGTGAAAAATTGAACCCCCCGGGGGTTCTATTCGAGAAATATGATATGATAGCCAAAAGTTAGACAAGGGACCATTGTGATGGCTGGCCCACAGACAAATTAATGGGGGCAAGCCCGTATCCAAAAAATAATTTGTGGGGGGGGGGGAGATCGGCAATTTTTTTCAAATTTTTGGTTTTTTGGGGAGGAGGGGGTGGGGGGAATTTTTTTTACTTTTGCTGGGGAAAAGGCAATTTTTTCCCATTTCGGGGGGGGGGGGCGGAATTCACCCTTTTCCTCCTCCCTCCTGCTGGATACGGGCCTGAATGGGCAGGCACGTATCCAGGGGTGGGGTACACGGGGAACGTACCCCCCCCCCAAGACCCCCCTCGATAAGGGAAAAAAGAGCTGGTACTGGAAAAAAAAGGTCGTTACCCCACCCCCCCCCCCCTCCCCAATGCCCCAGGTAGAATTTTTTTTGTCCATTAAGGGGAAGGAATTTTATAAAAAAAAGATAAATTTATAGAAAATTTGAACATTTTCTCAACTAATTTCATTAAACTATTCAAAAAATCTCCCACTAGCAATTTGTCCTAGTGGTCTTTGCGTCCGACAGCATAATTTTTATCTCAGGTTCAAATCCTAACAAAAAAAGGTCGTTCGGGCGAAAATTTTCAAAAGTACAAGTACACCCCTAAGAATTGACTTTTCGGTTCGGTACCCTCCTCTAGACCCAAATCCTGAATACGTCCCTATGAAAAGGGACTAATTAAGTAATTTAAAAAATTAAAAAAAAATTTTTTTTATTTTTTTACATCACAGAAGACAACAGTGGTTCTGCTGAAGCTAGCACAGCAGCATCATCAAAACCTGCTGGTGCACTGAAAAAGGTTGCGAAACTTTTGAACAAGAATAAGAACAAGAAACAATATATGAAATTGCATAGACAAATGGATTCTGATGATGATGACGTTTAATAAATAGACGCCCTAAAAATCGAATTTTTAGTCACAAAATTTAAAAATTTCTCCTCTAAAAAAAGACTGTTTGGCTCATTTAAAATTCGAAAAATGACTATTGTATATAAAATTCTGTGATTTTGTTTGTTTTATGGGGTGTAAAAAAACACCAAAGTAGTCGGTACCAAGAACCCGGTATCCGGTTCTGGTACCGATACCAAAAACCCGGTACTTTTACCGACTCGGTAGCGGTAGTACCAAGTCAGTACTGCCGAGCATCCTATTTTCCATTCGGCTTTCTAGGTCTTTGTCCATATCAGTGATGCAATGGGTTGAGAAAAAGTTCGGATTCGGGTTTCGGGTCGGGCACTCGAAAAATTCCGGGTATCGTGTTTCGGGTAAATACCTAATCCCGAAAAAAAATTTTAATGCAATTTATCTGTTTAAAATTTTACTCACCGCTAACTTTTTTGGCATTGAACTTAAACAACAAATTTGTTATGGTGGTGTGGTGGGCCTGGCGGTGCCGACAGGCGCCGCCAAAAAATTTTAGACATTTTTAAGCGGATTTGTTAAGTAAAATTGCCCTAAATTGCATAAAAACGGCCAATTTTTTGCGGAAATTTGATTTTTTGGTGCTGACGTACTGTAAGGCACGTCGTGGGGCAGCAGGCGGTGCCGATAGTCGCCGTCGGAAAATTTTTGTGAATATTCTTGGGCTTGTTAAGAAAATTTGTCACTAATAAATTCCAATTAAAAAAAACAAATTTTAAAGGTGCTATTTCCACTCCAAAAATATTTTTAAAAGTCGAAAAGATTTGAAAGAAATTTAACATTTATTTCCCTGCATAAAAAGCTAAAGGTACTAGTAAAAGCATGAAAATAATTTTACAAACCGAGGGATTCGAACCCACAACTGGCATCCCAGTGAAACATACAACACACACCACTCGGCCATTAGAACTTTACAATAACTTGTCGTAATTAAATTATAAATTCCCATTTCTCGCCTTCTTTTCTCAACATTTTACTAAATTCCCCGTTCTTACCAGTGTTGGGCAGGCTCCTGTTATGGTTACGGTACAAAAAATGTTTTGGAAAGCTAAAATTTTCGAAAATTCACTGACCTTTTAGTTAAGTTTTGTACTTGAGAGATAAAAACAAATTTTGTAATGACATCATTTCAAGCTCAAAAATGTTCCAATTATTGCTTCTACTTTGAAAAAAATCGATTTTTTAAATTTTATCAGGATCCTGTAAATTTTGAAAACAGGATTGACAGGATTACAGGATTAATCCTGCGGATCCTGTCCAGTAAAATTTTTTTTTATTGACTATAATCCATATTTATATTTTACAAATTATAAAATAACATATTTGAAAACAATATTATATTATTACCTACATCATGTTAATATTCTACATTAAATAGCCACATTGATTTTTATTGTAGATATTATATTCCATATTGAATTTTATTTTTGTACAAATTTTTATATTTTATACAAATTTTGGGGTTCTTTTGAAATATTTTATTATTCATAGCGAAAATATTTTTTGTTCTTATCGAAAGATTTTTATAAAAATAATTTATTGGAATCAAAAAATTTTAAAACTTATTCAAAATTCAATATTTTCCCCGGACACTAATTTAGGGAATATACTAGAGACCGGATTTTTCAAATTCGCCGGGCCGGGCCGGGCTGACTTTTTCAAAAACAACCGGGTCCGTGCCCGGCCGCTCCCAACCCGGATAACCCGGTCAACCCCGGGCCGAGTTGCCGGGCCCTGCGAAACCCGGCACCGGGCCCGGCCCGGTCCGAACTCTAGAATATACGATTTTTTTTTTTTTTGCAATCGCAATCCCCACCCCACCCCCCCCCCCCGAAATAGTGTCTTTGGAGCGGTTGAAATACATTAATTTAGGGAATAAACGGATACAGGCACAAGCTTTTGTTTGTTTTTTGCGTCCCTCCCGCCCCCCTCCCAAATAGTGTTCCCGGGACACTAATATAGAGAACCTACAAAAAAAGATATTTGCACAACTTTTTGTTTTTGGCAATATCAATCAAGGCAATGTTTGTGGTCAACAACAAATGCCGTCAGCAGCAATTATTTATGCTTTCCATTGGCACAACTTTAGCAGCATTTGCTTATTCCGCACGAACTGTTGAAGATCCCAAGGTGTTCGTTCGTGCTTTATGACTTTCAGCAATTTTAAATTTAAAAAAAAAAATCATTTATGGACTAATTTAAGGCGCTGATCTCGAAAGTTTCTTGAACAATCGGACCCGAATTCGAAAATATACACTTTCAAAATTGAATTCACGTCCTTTGACCGCATTCGACTGGGCCAAACTCACTTAGAAGCCAGAAAAGCTTCTTTTGGAGGGTTGGGCTTAGGAATTAAGTTAAAATAAAGTCAGATGCGTAATCAACGTAATTCACATGGAAACATTTTTCAAAAGGTACTCGATTTCAGGTTTCGAGACCGATTGTTCGAATTTGGGCCCGGGGTAAGCAAATCTGAGTCATATTTGCGATCAGCGCACTAAAAAAAAGCTTCAGGGGCCCGTGAATTACGAAAGAACCGATTCCGATGCTTCTAAATATATTGCCAGAGTCCTTCAGCAATGGGGAGCAAAAAATACTGATGAGGTGATTGCCGAACCCTAAAAAAGTCTCAAAATGGCGAACGTAAAAAATCTCATTTTTGTGTCGAAGCCAATAAAAGTCTAAATGTGACTAATTACGGCATTTTTTGTGCCATAACACTTTTTGTATGATATCAAATCTTGCAAATCGTTATCAGTATGCGTGCAAACCCCTGCCGTGAAGATACTTAATTATCGTATATTTCCTCTATTTGAAGGCTCCCCTGGAGTTTGAAATTTAGCGACAAAAAATGCATCGCCAAACACGTTTTGTGTAAATTTT
>JAKKIK010000738.1:0-24229 GCA_024500135.1 Heterodera carotae | reverse complement strand
GTGGTGGGCCAAAAGTGCCACTCAAGGGAGGGGATTCTAATAAAAGAAGTATTGGTAAAAATGGGGGCTAAAAGTGTCGGGAGCTCTAATAATAATAAATACGCCAAAAGTGGTATATAAACGCCATTAAAAAAGGGGCTCTAATAAAGGTAATATTGGTAAAAGTGGTGGGCCAAAAGTGCCACTCAAGGGAGGGGATTCTAATAAAAGAAGTATTGGTAAAAATGGGGGCTAAAAGTGTCGGGAGCTCTAATAATAAATAAATACGCCAAAAGTGGTATATAAAAATGCCATTAAAAGAAAGGGGCTCTAATAAAGGAAATATTGGTAAAAGTGGTGGCTAAAAGTGCCACTCAAAGGAGGGGATTCTAATAAAAGAAGTATTGGTAAAAGTGGGGGCTAAAAGTGTCGGGAGCTCTAATAATAAATAAATACGCCAAAAGTGGTATATAAAAATGCCATTAAAAAAAGAGGCTCTAATAAAGGTAATATTGGTAAAAGTGGTGGCTAAAAGTGCCACACAAAAAAGCTCTAATAAAGGAAATATTGTAGCTTGCTGCCAGCAGGACCTGTAAGTTCACTTGGGGGCCCAAACATTTATTACCCAATTACTTGGGACTCATTTTGTCTGCCCAACCAAAGTGCAAAGAATCCGATCAATTGTTCGAGGCGATTGGAGCGTGCCAACGCGTGTGCAAGCGTTGTGCAGCAGGCGTGCAGCAAAAGCCATGCGCGAGTCTCTGGATCAAGCGCGTGGCACCGTGCCGTTGATGACGGAAACATGGCAAAGTCGTCGTTGGCACAGTAAATTGGTGGTCGAGGCAATTGCGCGGAAAGGCACTAAAATTTTTTTTTGGTGCATTTGTATTTGAGCCCCATGGAGGACTAGGCCCAAAAATGATGGCCGGTAAAATAGCGTAATAAATACTAGGGTTCCTCTCCGACCGACCTGGTCGGAGATTAAAATCCCCGACCAAACCTTTCCGGGATGGCTTGAGAATTCCTAAAAAAATATCGGGGATAAAAACCGCCGTCGGGATGAAAATTCCTATTTTTTTTTTAATTTTCATTAATGTAGAGCCAGCTAATTAACTTTTTAGAACAATCTAAAATTCCAATACATGATGCCTTTATCGATCATATTAGATAGGAACTGTACCCAGATATAACCGGATATAAATTAGATATTATTATTTTTTAATATATTTGTGGCTCCTGTTCCGGGTTTCCCGGATCCGATACAGGCATTTTTCCAGAGTACGTATGAGGGACATTACATTTTTTCCGCTCTTTTTCACTTGTACCTGAATGGTTTCGTTGGTTGGCATTTGTAAGGCAACAACGGCACGGTGCTGATCATCGCCAATGGCATGATGATGATGGTCAGCAGCAGCATCAATTTCAAACAGTTCACCAAACTGGGCACTCATTTTTGAGGCAACTGCTTGCAAACAATCATTTAGAAGGCCACCGGTGGTGCCACCGAATTCCTCCGGAAATAGAACATCGGCTTGAATTATTGCCTAAAATGTGCCGTGCCATTTATTTTTTGGATATGTTTTCAAATTTTAAATGTATGCAAAATTAGTTAAATGTAGTAGGGATCGAAGATGCGGACCAACTAAAAAATTTACCAATTAATTGGTGGTTTATTGGTACTTCATTGTACAATTAATCTCGGTCAATAAAAATAATTAGCAGTGAGATTTTGTAAGAAAAACTGATAAACCTATAAGAAACCAATATTATTGGTTTTTTTATTGATCAATTAATTGTTTTCCCGATCTCTAATTAAAAGTATATAATTTAAATGGCATAATGGCTTTTACCTCAATAAATTGATGAACCCGCTTCTCATGCCCATCATCAAATTCGCCGAATTCAATGCTGTCCAACAGCTGATCAATTAGTGTGGCACGACAAAATTGTGCCAAAAGATTGAGACTGATTTAAATATAAATTTAATTGAAAATTTCCGGTCTATAAGTGGTAGCGGCATGACAAAATTGTGCCAAATTTTAATTTGTTTAAACTAATTTTCAAAATACCCTGGAAAATGCCGATCCACGAGAAAACGCAGTGCCATTGAGGTGCGCGAGTCGTGAAAGTGATCAGCAAAAAAGATGGCCTCCAAACAGCGTTGTTCACGAAGCAACAGCATTAGGGCCAAATTTGGTGTGCATTCAGGTGGCAACAGTTGGCCAAGCCGAGAGCGTTCCCAAACGACGGATGAGCACGCCGACTGAGTACGATCATGGTTGACGGCATGGCACTATTGGTGGACGGATAAAACCACTACAATTTTATGTGAATTTGTTAAACCATTAGTTACCTAATCATAAAATTTAATCAATATTGGGAGGATATTACATCATTTATCCAATCCGGGAGGGATCAGTGATGCCACAAGTGACTTTGGAGTAAAAGAAGAATCGGTCCCGAACATGCCGACTCATTATATTTTTCGCCACTTGCCTAGCATGCCTTCACCCAACCCATGTCATTCCCGACCTTGCCGGAGTTGGAGGGACAGAGGTACGAAATGTCGGGAATTTTTCACTGGCTTGCCTCGTGATCCGGGTTAAACCTGTGACCACTTTGATTTGTGCCTGTTTGATCGATCGCAGGTTGCCCCCTCACCTGCTGCTGATTGTGCTGCTCATCCTCATCAGCCAACTCTTCGCACAGCATAAGATTTGGCAACACTGTTGTTGTTGCTGTTGTTA
Organism: Heterodera carotae; assembly: GCA_024500135.1. Taxonomy (NCBI): domain Eukaryota; kingdom Metazoa; phylum Nematoda; class Chromadorea; order Rhabditida; family Heteroderidae; genus Heterodera; species Heterodera carotae. The sequence goes on along the minus strand of JAKKIK010000738.1, from coordinate 21,503 downwards.
ATCCACCACCAATGGGCCGAACAGCTTCAACTTGTTGGTGGAGGTAGCACCGATTAAGTTGTTCAAAAAGTCGTGCAAAATCGATGCCGAGAAAATAGGCTGCCAGAAACCTGTCAATTTAAATTTCAATGATTGGAACCGCGTTATTTTGCCGGTATGCCGAGTCGGTAGTGTTTAACCCAGGGTACCAATACAAACCCGTTCCGAAATATTTTTTGCAGATTTTCTGTATTTCGATAAAGGGCAATATTAACGAAAGTCGCATTTGCCGAATTTAAATTGTCAATTGGTAATTAAATTGAGTTCTTAAAGTAATGCGCAATAATTCACCCATTTGCACATTTCTGTTATAAATCGAAAAAGGTCTCATTGAGAATTCAAAAAATATAATTTAAAATTGGGTTAATTTCGTAAATTTTGTGAAATTTTAAAAGGACCCTTTTCCCATCCCTAATTATGGGTAAAAAAACAAAATGTTGGCACCTGGCCAAATCCAAACGAGCTGAGCTGGCTGAGCTGGACTTTGAGTGGACAAGCTGGCGCAGTGCGGAGGACGAGCCGAGCAGGGCGAACAGGCGAAGGCGAAACTGTGCCTCCAAATCGGTGCCCGATGATGAGGCTGTCATTCTTTAGGCGAATAATGTTGTCTCCGGGATTTAATTCACAAAAAGCATGACCAAATTGGGCAATGATGCCGTTCAATAAAAAGTCAAAAATTCAAACATAGGTAAAATATAGCCCGTGGCCTTAATTAAAGGTAGACAAAAAATCAATTTTAAAAAGATACATTATTTCTAATTTAAAATAATTCCCAGGAAAAGCATTATTCCTAATTTTAAAATCCTTGGAAAAAGCATTGTTTGGGATGGCATCCACCGCCCAATGTTTGCCTTTTGTGGGAGGAAATCGACCCATCCACACACATCCTTTGGTTGCCATGGCATTTCCTCCAGCCTTGGGTGCGCTATTGGTATTAAATTTGGCATAATTTTGGCATTTCGTCAGCATTTTTTTCAATTTCGGCACAACCAACATTTCAATGTTCATTTCCGCTGGATTCATAATTGGGTTTTTTGACTGGTGTTTGGCAAATGGGGTTTTAGGCATCCCGTAAAGATGAAAAGACGATATCGAAAAATGTCAAAATCCACCATAATATTTCAGTACGGTATCGATATATTGGTGATTCCTTGATATTTGATAAAGCGATCGGAAATACCACTGTAAATAAAAATTCAAAACCGTATTTCTCTAATAGACGCCCCGGGTCGTCTATTTTCAATACACTCTCAAAGAGAAGGGGGGGGGGTCAATTGGAAAGTGGGGTTTAAAATGATGTGGGCGTCTATTTTATTAGAGAATATACGGTAAATAACAGTTAAAGGTAAAACAAAGGAGAGAATGGCACCGGCACAAAATAATTCTAACGGATTACTGCTCCTCCCTGCGCAGTGCCGCGTAGGGCGGGGGGCAAAATTCGCGCCAATGGACACAAACAAATGAATTGAATTGGCGCAGAGCATTGGCATTGTGTGCATAATTGAATGGGGGGAGGGATGCGGTGGACATGGGCAAAAAGTGAAAACAAAGGCAGGGTTAGTAGGAAAAAATAATAAATTTCAAAATTATTAAGCCCAGAAATTACAATGAAAAACAGTTTAGATATGTGATGGTCGCGGATCTAGCATATCCAAGGGGCTTCGAAACAAAAGAGCTTTCAAATGATCCCAAATTTGTAGCTAAAATTAAGGGACCAAAAAGTTGAACAGGTTCAGAGTTGGCTGTCCAAAGTTGTCACAGTTGCCCAAAATTATGATCCCCGCCCCCTTCATCCTTTTTTTGGCCTCGATTTGCGAACACAGATATCATATATCCTCCTGTTGCACCTTCCACCATATCCGCTAATCATGTGTGGAAAGTTTAGCTTAACATTTGTTGTTTCACCAAGCGTAGAGACGAGCGCCCGAACGCAAAAAATGTCTAGGCTTTCATTTTTTTGGGAATGTGTGAACACACGGATGTCATATATCCCTCTCGCACCTTCCATCATATCCGCTAATCGGGGTGTGATGGTGGAGGAAAGTTTCGCTCATACCATTTATTGTTTATAAGCGATAGAGACGAACGCCCGAACATAAAAAATGCCTGGCTTTGTATGCGTAAGTGTGAACACGGATATCATATATCCCCTCCAAGCAACTTCCACCATATCCGCTAATCGGTGTGTGGAAGCTGTTGCGCATACCAATTGTGTGAATACCAGTATGTGTGGCTGCTGATCAGCTATAGCAACAACAACAACAACACTGATCAATCAATCACCGACACAGCAGCAGCGAATGGGAATGCCTATAAAAAGGCTTTCCTCCAATAATCGACTAGCATTTACCGTATTCATGAAAAAACACCCTAAAGGAATTTTGTTGAAATTATGGGCCTACGTCTACATATTTGAAGCCATTCTGTACTAGAAGCCCCATCCCAGACTTCAAATTTGCTGATAAATATGTACATTTCCTTTTAGCCAATTTTTTGTCATAAAATTTGATTAGCTCAAACCTCAAAGTGGTATTGGAAATTAAAGTCAGTCCCCTGGGGTTCTATTAGAGAAAATACTGGGTACTGTGAATAATTTTTTTTTGTAACACATAATTGAAAAAGCAGCATTCAAAAAATTTCGTAACCCAAAAAAATCTTAATGAACCCTATCAATTTGCTGATCATCCTGATTATGATCACTTTGTGCACACTGCTTGACGGCATGCATTGCGGCGTAATAATGGCGGGAAGGACAGTGAATGGCCTAAACGAAGCCGGCACCGCAAGCGTTATTCGTCAACGCCGTAAGGAATTTTTATTTTTATTTGAGAAAAATAAAATTCGGGGTGATCGTCAGGTACCAGAATACAAAAAATAAAGATTTTTTTTTGGTTTTGCAACATTTTCGGTACCCATTTTTTAAGGCTGGGGCTTTGGAGGCGGCGGCGGACACGGCGGACACCACGGCAACAATGGCAACCACTTTGGCTGGCTTAACCCGAACAATCACCACCACGGGGGCGGCTTCTGGTTGTGAGAAAAGAAATGTCCAGATGTCGGAGATGCCGGGAAAATGAGATTAAGATTCTTGACCCGAATTGTGGATGATTGAAATTCGAAGTGATGGTCCGTAATCATTTAATTAGAGATCGGACAAAAAACAATTAATTAAACCGATAAATTGATTAATAATTTGGTTGATCCGGTTCTCCGTTCCCTATGGCAAAATTTGAAATTTTTATGGTTTAATGATTTCATTGAATGAAAAAAAATCCGGATATCCCGGAATTCCGCACCTTTTTGAGTCCGGGCGTTCCGGATCTGGACTTTTTCATTTTCGATATCCGGTGCCATTATCCCTGCTGCTGCCTAATAGGTGCCGACGGCAAAATTGTTATTTCAAATTGCTTGCTATTGTAGAATTTCAGTCACAAATCACCCATTTGATCTTTGACCATTGACCCCACCGCCCAGTTCCTCCCCCCCCCCTGTATTGTAGATGTTTTTTCCATTTCTCCCCATCCATTTCTTTTTTGGTCCTTCTTTTTTTATTTCGACCTAAATGTCATTTACATGTAATCTCATCTTCCACAAAATGACTTGTACATAATTAATTACTTTTTTTATGTTTAAACTTTAAATCAAAAAAGGCATAGTGCTGTCGGATGGCGGATCCAATTTTTGAAGAATTTTCGATTGTGGAGGAGAAGTCGTTCAACTACTTCGATCACCAAACTGGCATTTTATGTGAGCAACACCGAAATTGTGAGGCTTCTGCGAACAGTATAGGAGGGAAGACAAGGCCTCTTTCAGCGAAGTCACTCAATTTTCGCCAATGTAACAAAATAAAAATTAATTAAAAAACATTAACAATGATTTAGTGCACTCAAGATTTTTGAATTTTGTATTAAATATTATTTTTTAGCCAATTTCAAACGCGGGATTTCGGTCACCTGATTGACCTAAAGGACATTAGCGATGTTGAACCAATGTCACCGGAAGTGCCGTTGGCACAAATTGTGCTGTGGGAATGGAATGAAGCAAGGAGATCGCAAGAAGTCAAAGCGGTGAATGAATATGGCCTAATTTGAATTAATTTGTATGAAATAAAAAATTTTTAGTCAAAAATTCTCCACCATGGCAGTACCCTAACAATTGGATGTTCGTTCACTTTCTGGACCTGTATGATTGTTCGGGTGCTCCAAAAAAGACAGCCGATTGAAGAGTGCGTTTTTTCAATGAGATTTTATATATTTTTGCATTTTAAGAGAATTTTATTTTTGCATTTTTTTAAATGAAAATTTACTCTGTTCAGTCCGTGTCCCAGTTGCGAAGGAGATAACTGCACAGTGCGAATTCAATGATCGTCAGGTAAGATAATGACAAATGTTGTCAGCTCCAGGATTGACTCGTTTGATCAATAAATTTTATACATTGGTCAATGCTTAGATCATTGTGTCGTCAGCTTGGCTCATGGCTATTTCTCCGGTGATCAATCGAATGCCAAAGCAATCAATTGTTAAAAGGTCAGTCGGTCTTGGTGGTTGTTGAAATTATTGTAAGGATTGTGATCGATCGCTGGGGGGGCGATTAAATGCGGTAGGGCGGGGATTGATAAGAGCCTATAAGAAAAAACGGCTAATGGGCTTGGTAGCTAGCTCATCAGAGGAAGAGAGCTGTCCATGGGGATTAGATGAAAAGGTCGTGGGTTCAAATCCCACCCAGGCTTTACCATTTTGCCCGATTTTTTTTTGTACCCCCTAAAACTGGGTCTTCTTAGTTTTTCAATTTCACACAAACAATTCCTTCAGAATTTAGTACACTTTCATTTTGGCACAATGGCGGATCCAATCTTTGAAGAATTTTCGATTGTGGAGGAGAAATCGATAAACAATTTCAATCACAATCCTGGAAATTTATGTGAACAGCATAGAGGATGTGCGGCATGTGCTACCAATATGGGCCAAGATACAGCAAATTTCATCGAAGTCACTCAATTTGCTGCCATGTAATAAAATAAATATTAATTAAAAACATAACACATTATTTATAAGAATTTTGAACTTTATATTTTTATTTTTTTTAGCAAATTTCAATCGCGTGAGGCAGGACGTTATATGGACTCATAGGTGTTGGCGACGTTTCACGAATGGCATCGGATGTGCCGTTGGCACAGATAGTGCTGTGGGATTGGAATGAGGCAAATGGGACACAAGAAGTCAAAGGGGTGGGTGAATGATATGGTCTAATTTGAGTAATTTTGTATGAAAATAAAATTTTTTAGACAAGAATTCTCCATCATGGCGAGGCCGTGTCACTTGAGTGTACATACACTTACTCAATGTGTATGGTGGTCCGGGTGTTGCAAAAAAGATTGCCCATCGAAGAGTGAATTTTTTTTAAAATGAGATTTATATTTTTTTATTAGAATTTTATTTTTGCATTTTTTAAAATTCAAATTTATGCTTTTTTTTCAGTCCACGTATCAATTGCGATGAAGACAAGTGGACAGTGCATATTCATGACAGTCAGGTAATTTGGGTTCGAAATGACAAAAGGTTGCCATGTTACGGACCAGAGCAACCATGAAAACTTGCAAAAGCACATTTTAATTTAAGTGTATCGGTTTTTTCTCCAATAATTCTCCAGGATTGGGTCGTCTGATCAAATAAATTACTGATAAATGCTTAGGTCACTGTGTCCGGATCGTGGCTGACTTCTGTCGCCGCTCTTTAATCGCATGCTCACCACGGAGATGGCTGAGAGGCAACACCAGTCGATCACTTTGGACAATTTGGCCGTCAACATGGGCATCGACAAGGAGAAGTTCAAGGACTTTCTTCATGTTATTTTAGTCAATTCTCGTCAAGCTCCGTTTTTCCCAATTCGTGAATTGTTTTATTGCCTTTATTACCAAGATTTTTTTGATTTGACCATTCCCTAAATTCAGCGATAAAAGTGATCGGATTTTAGGCTAACATTGGTTGATGGAGGATAGGAGAAGCGCACGAAATAAATGCATTTGCCTAGTGAGAGGAGTTGAATTTTTCATTTTGATTCATTTATTGCCTACTTTTTCACTTTTTTGACATTTTTTTATATTTGCAATAAATTATTTGATTACTTTGTCTCCAATAATACAAATATAATTATATATATATAGGTATATAATTTATATACAAAATATTAGGTGGGAACGAGGCTAGGACTTTTGACCGGACTGGGGCAAAAATTACCCATTTTACCACCCCGTTCCCGGTCATTTTATTTATAAATATTATTATTTTAAATAGTTCGAAAGTTTATTGTGTGGCACGACAATTAAGCAGTGGACAATTCGGCAGCGACAATTCGGCAGTGGACAAAAATTTTAATAAAATATTGTAAATCGGGCATTCGACTCGAGTTGGGACAAAAACTCTGACATCTTCGACACCCTAGCCCTAAAAAAAATTTCCTGCTTGTAAATCAATGAGTTAGTGTACTATGGAGTTACGGGGAAGTCTTCATGCAAGGTCTATAGTTCGGAACCGAACTTTCCGTTAGAAAAAAAGGTCTAATAAAACGGAAAAAAATATCGGGTCGATTAAAAAAAAATTTTAATCCTTCGTCTCCATCTCTCGACAAAAATCGCACAAAATTTGCCCTTTTTTTGATTAGAACGCATTTGTGCCTGGTAAGATCTATAGATTTAGCTTGACATAGCTCTAAAGAATTTTTTTGTTCCATTTTTTCGACTAAAATCTGCAAGTTTAAAGATAGCATAGTCCGGAATTCCGCACTTTTTTGGGTCTGGGAATTCCGGATCTGGACTTTTTCATTTTCTGCATCCGGTGCCATCATCCCTGTGCTGGTGCCTAATACATACAAAGGTGCCGAAGACAAAATTATTATTTTAAATTGGTGGCAATTGTTGAATTTAAATCACTAATCCTATTTATAGAAGCAATAAAAAAAAGTAAATCTTCTTAGTCAAAATCGACCCTTACACATTAAAGGTGTATTTTTCATTTTTAAACTTTCTCAAAAATGCTAAAAATATGGACACAAATAAGGATAAGGCCAAATATTAAAAAAAACCCTAAATATTATTCTTTTTAAATAGTTCGAAAGTTCATTGTTGCGCTGGTCACTGACATAGCCACCAATCTGAAGAATTTATTAACACGATTCACTGAAATATTCAAATTTTTATCTCACCCGGGGCATCTATCGATGGCATCGCGTAAGGTCAACTGGCCGATGGACAACTGGCCGACGGCAAATTTTGCAGATGCATAACTTTTTTGTTAGTCAGCTTATTTCTTCAAATTTGTAATCATTCGAAAGCTCTATGTGTTTAGAAGCAATGAATAAGTAGAAGCTAAGCGATTAAAAAACTCAAAAAATTTTTACGATTTTTCAATTGCGAATTCAGAATTTTAACAATTTTTATGAACATTATTTTCTAACAATTTTTGAGTTTTTTTAATCACTTAGCTTCTGCTTACTCATTGCTTCTAAATACATAGAGCTTTCGAATGATAACAAATTTGAAGAAATAAGCTGACTAACAAAAAAGTTATGCACCTGCATAATTTGCCGTCGGCCAGTTGACCTAGCGCCCGATGGCATCGCCTCGGCAGTTGGATTTTTGCGGACGAACGCCATGTCATTGAATCATAATTTAGTATTGCTCACAATTTTTTTCATTTAATAGTATTATTATAATAAATTAAATATTAAATTTTTTACATACTTTTAGGTAAAAGCAAAAATAATTTGTCGGCAATGGCTCAACTTTTTGATGAATATTTTATTGTGGAAGAAAAAACAATTAAAAACTTTGTTCACGAATACGGCATTTTGTGTGATCAACATCGCTGCTGTCATGAATGCACCAAAAACAGTTTTGAAATTAAAACAAAATTCCGTGAAATGACTCAATTCGCGGCACTGTAACAAATATATATTTATATAATAAGTATATATATATATATATATATAATACATATTATAATACATATATATATAAACAAATTAATTTTAGTGAATTTAATATGCATAAAGACCGTTTGGAGATCAAGGACATTGGCAATGTTTCACAAATGGCAACGGATGTGCCGTTGGCACAAATCATTCTGTGGCAATGGAATAATGCCAGGGGCACTCAAGAGATCAAAGAGGTGAATGGATAGACAGAGGGCTATATGTCCAAGTGCCGAAAATAAAACATAAAATTGTCAAAAATGTCGAAAAATTTTGTCCATGTGCCGAACTAAGAAAAACATCAAAAGCCACAAACAATCTTTTGCAGTTCGTTCAATTAGTTTGGCTTCTGCTTGGTCAAAGCTTTTTCTTGGGTTTTGTTTTGCATACTTTTCAGCATAAAGCCGGAAGCAAGTTATACCTTTATTCGGGATAAAGACTTTTTTTTTCTAATAGCAGCCATTCAATTTGAATGTCTAATTTTGTAGACAAAAATATTGAGCAAAGGCGGCGCGAAAACGTTCAATGCTTTTGCTTCATCTTCACCAGCAGCAACAATTGTCATCAGAATTCTTCAAAAACGGCAGCCAATCAATGAAAAGTGAAAATTTTTCTCTAATTAAATTTTGTAAGATTATCCGTGTCCATCGATGATTATTTTTGGCATTTTTTTTAAATGAAAATTTATATTTTTCACTTTTCAGTCCACGTCACAGTTGCGAAGGAGACAAGTGCACAGTGCGAATTCGTAATAGTCAGGTAAGATAAGTGTATTTGTTTTTTCTGTGGACACCAAATAATTTGCCAGGATTGGCTTTTCTAATCAAATACATACATTGATCAATGCTTAGATCACTGTGTCCGCTGCTTGGCTGATGGCTGTTTCTCCGGTGATCAATCGAATGCTCAACACGGAGATGACAGAAAAGCAACAGCGATTGATCACTTTGGACAATTTGGGCGCCGAAATGGAGCAGTTCACTGAATTTTTGCGTGTCATTTCAGTTAATGCTCTTCAATCGCCAGTTTTCCCCAATCGTGAATTGTTTTAAATGTTTTTTACCAAAATTTTTACGATTTGATCATTCCCCAAATTTAGCAACGAAACTGATCGGTTTGCTCAAATTGGCCGATTACTTTCAAGGTTGTACGGAAAATCGGGCAGCACTAGAAAATGGAAAATTGGGTTCGAAAATTTTGGTCTAAACATAGAATCAATCTAGGTATCAGCAAGGTAAAAAAGCTAAGCATGCTTCTTTTTTTTTTTGCATTTTTTTTCGTCAAACCATTTGGTACCAAATAATGCCATTGACCAATTTAATAAAATTCGACCAATTTTTCCGGCACACCTTTTCAGTGGACTGGCTGAAAACGCGTTGTGAGGCGTCGCTGATCAACTGCGTGGAAATTCCGCTGATCGATCGCTTTCTATTAATTGAGCCATACAATCTCAACAATTTCCAGGCGTTTTTTAACTTTCTTAATCATAACAAAAAATTATTTTTAATTTCAAGGCGTTTTTTATGAATTTGGACATTTGCAATTTGCGCACATTCATCAAAGCAAATCATGAACAGATAACACCGACAATGTGTAAAAGATTATTGACCCGAATTTGTGGATGATTTCGAAATGGATGGGTCCGTTGATCATTTACATTTAAGATTAAATAGCAAAACTTTCATGGAAGCATTAAAATTTTAGGCTAACATTGGTTGATGGAGGAGTGGGCGCCGCGCACAGAATAAATGCTTTTGCCTAAAGAGAAAAGTTCACTTTCTCCTTTTTTGACCTCATTTATTGATACTTTTTCACTTTTTTTGACATTTTTTTTTATTTGCAATAAATTATTTGATTACTTTGTCTCGAAAAAAACCCATATAATTTTTACATATATATGTGCATATATAAAGTATTGAGATTGGAATTTGCAAAAGCCGGAAACAAGACCAGGGTTCGGACTTTCCGAAAACTCTGCTAATAATTTTTAAAGTTTACTTACTTTTGCCTAACTTTCCAAAAAAGTTCTTTTTTGTCTCTTTCTAAAAAATTACATATGGATTTTGAAGCCAAAAAGTTTTTTAATATCTTTTTTAATGTTAAATTGAACCATAACCGGCAAATCAAACTGCTGTTTGAAATTGGTCTTTGACAGATATTTAAAATAGCGCTCGAATGGCATTGGATTTAAATAAAAATTTGATGGCATTGCATTTGTTTGTTTATCTCGCAACTGCATACACTTAGTTTATTTGTACCAACCAATTCACAAAATTTAAATTTGGACCCTTTTGCTTTTGGCACAATTATTAAATTAATTTAATTTTTTTCTAGAAAAAATGCCGCCGGCACAGTCGGCACTTGGCGAGCTTTGGGAGCAGTGCCTGCAGTGGTTGCGCAGTGCCGGCGTGTTGGACCACCACCCGCGCGAGCAGTTCAGCCGGCTGGCCGATTTTGCGGCCATTCTGCGCAACGGCGTGCTGTTGTGCCAGCTGGCGCTACGCTTGAAGCCGGACAGCATTGATCGGCATCAAATCCTGGTCCAGTACCAACAGTCTCCGGCGAGTTTGGCTAATTTACAATATTAACAAATAGCGGCATGGTTTGTTGTTGGTACATTGTTAGGTGATCGGGCACTGGGCTAATCGTCCGAAATGTTGTTGTGATCAGATTCTTTTCGCTCTAACTGATCATTTACAATGCAAAATTAGAGAAAATGGTTAACTTTATTCCGATCAGTGAGTGACTGATCATTTTATATGACCTAAACCAATGGGAAGGATTTTTCTTCAGTCATTGCGTGATCAGAAAGTTTTTCTGTCACTCTCTCTGATCACTTTGAAACGCAAAAGCGAAAAAATGGGTAAAAAATTTTCCGATCAGTGACCGATCATTTTAAAGGACCAAAATAAGTGGGAGAGATTTATAGGCTCAATTATCATTGACCTGATCAAAGATTTGATCAGAATTTTAAGCAGAAAACAGGTATGGAAAATAATACAAAAACTTATTGATTTAACTGATTTTTGACCTTTTTGTCGAATTTTGCCTAGAGTAAACATTCATTAGGCCCTCATCCACTGTCTTAATTGCTCCTCTAATCTTTGGGAGAATATGCCCGAGGTAAAATAGTGATTTTTAAAATGCCAAAAATTCCGTTTTATTCATTTAATGCATATGTAATGCTAATTTAATGCATCCAGCCCTAAGGCAAAAGATTTTATAAAAAAAAATTGTGGCCAAACTAATAATTTAGGACCTAAATTCATAAAAGCCAAATATATATGCCAAGAGACACAAATTCCAATTAAATTTCAATTGCTGGTCCTGCTCAACCGTTTGAAAGAAAATTTAAAGCCCAGTGCTTGACAAAAATTGCCTTGGGGTAATTAATTAAATTAAATTATTCAAAATAAAATTGAATTTTTTGTTTCAGTTTACTTGCTCCAAAAACATTGGCCTATTTCTGACCGCGTGCCGCACACATTTTGGCATTGAACCGGAGCAGTTGTTTGATGAGGACGATTTGTATGGGCTGCAAAATTTTGGTGCCGTCCTCCGTCTGCTGTCCCAATTGTCGCGCAGCCAACCGTCGCGTCAGCTGGGCCTCAAGTTTGTTGATATCGTGCCACTTTTAGGGCCAATTCAAGTGCGACTCGTTCCTTTTTTTATATATCCCATAAATCTGGTGCTTGTCCAAAAATATTTTACCCGGTAATCGTATATTTGCAAGCTTTTTTCCCTGAGGGGGCATATTTTGAATTGGTCGGCGTGCCATTTCGACTCATTTTTTTCGAAACTTGGAAAGTATTTCAGGCTTTTTAATGGTGGATTTGCTATTAAAGACATTTTTTAGAATTTTCATGCTTTCTCCTTGGGAGTTCCATTATTTTCCCTGATGAGGGGGTGCCATTTCAAATTTTCTTGATGCAATTTTCGACTTAGGGCATCATTGTAGGCTTTTTTCTGGATTGAACTATTTTGTCTCACTGTTTTTCTCGCATTTTTAGGCCTTTCCTAGGAATGCCATTATTTTGCCCGAGGGGGTGCTTTTTCTATTTTTGGTATGGCTTCATTTTGTACGATTGGGCACCATTTTCAAGCTTTTCCCTGATGAGGACGAAATGCGCCATTTAGATTCACACTGTTTTTCCCGCATTTTCAGACCGTTCCCGGAGGAGACAACATTACCCAGTGGATTGGACCAAAATGCTGCCGCCAGGGACGACGGCGACGACGCCAACACAAACAACATTTATAGCAATTTGCGCGATGAGGTTGAACAATGCCAAAACGATGCGGTGGTGCAGCAATACTCACGGCTGACCATCGACGGCACCGGCGGCAGTGGTGGCGGCGCCGCGGGGCGTGCCGACGGCAACGACGCCGACAATGACGCGCACCAAGCGGAGGAGGATGGACGAAAAATTTATGACACAATTTGTGGCCAAGCGGTGGTGCCACGAAAGGGCTTGCCAATTGTAATGCTTTTGATTAATGTATTAGGTAGCGGTATGGTGTCTTAGTGCCCGGCGGTGTCAGGATCCAGTCCGGGACTATGTCGGGATCCCGTTCCAGAAAATCCCAGGTTTTGGGAGTGGTTCGGGACAAGTGCCGGGATCCAGCCCGGCCGCATTTCCAAATCCCGGTCCTGTTTTTTTTTTGGTTTTGCAGAGCACACAGTTCAAGTCCGGCCGCTCGATTTCTTGAAAATCGCTATCCATGTCCGTCCATATCCCGGATAATCCGCGGATATCCGCTGGCACAAACTCTGGCTTTAATATCCATGTCCGTCCAACCTCGCAATAAATCGTTATCCTGTCCGTTGGGCACCCCTGGTATTGGAAAACTAATAAAAAAAGCTATGGTCCCAAAACAGTGTTGGTCCGGAGTGATTATAATGATTGATAATCACATATTACGGTTCAGAGCATGATCGATCACTTATCCCGGCCCATTTTTTTGGAATTTTTTTTAATTTTTCGTCCACAGAGTTATGCCGAATTCAAGCCAACAACAAAACGGGAATATTGCCTAAAGGAACTGCTGGACAAAGAGATCAACTTTACAAATGCTGTGCAGAGGTTCGAATTCACTCAATGATAGACCCGATCATTCAAAAAGTGGCCCCGACAATCTTGGCCAGAAAAAGCTCAAGACAAATATGGCCAAAAATGCCGCCCAAAATCGCCAACATTTTCGAAGATACCAAATAGAAAGTTTATGAAAATTAATTAATTGATTGTACAAACTGAGGTAGGTCGAAGCACCAGGACTTTTGAGAAAACCGGGAACGGGACAAAGATTTCCCCTAATTTGGGGTGGGAAATTAGGGGGAAAAAAACCCCGGGAATTCATTAGTCGAAAATTTTTTTTGTTGATAATGTAAAATACCGAAATGGACTTTTTTGTCGACATTTGAATTGGTCCATTCGGTCGACACTATCAAGACAGGAAGAGGCGATTTAATTGAGAAGAATATCTTTTCTATCGCTAACAGAGAGGAAAATTGATGAAAAATTCTAACAAAAACCAGATTTAAATTCGAAAATGGGACAATAGTTAGAGACCGGACAACCGGAGAAGGCAGTCAATTGATCAATTATTTGGTCAATTTATTGATTCAATAAATTATTGATCTTTAATTGATTTTCATCGATCAGTTAAATGATCATTTATTGGTCCAAATACCTGATATTTTTGATCATGTAACTGTATTGACCGATCTCTATAATATTTAATTAATTAATTTTAAATAATTTTTTTGAAGGATTGTCGACATTTTCTACGCGCGGCTGCACTTTCATTTGAATGCCGAAGATTTGGCCACCATTTTCATCAACATTCGCGATATTTTGCACGTGAATTTGAGCTTTGTGGCCAAACTTGAGCCCGCCGTTTTGCATGCGTTGAACATTGAAAATCGTCGAAATGTGCCACAAAATTTTGTCGGCGCGCCGCCGGCGCCAACCGTTGCCGAATTGTTCATTAGGTGAGGGTGAAAAGCACAATATTAATATCCTCTCCTCTGGGGTTTTATGTTTGAATACTCCCTGAACTGGGGGGGCAAAGGTAGGGGGAGGGGGTTATATTAGAGGAATTACGGTATTTGGAATTGTGACTCAATTATCGCGAATTTAGCATCAATTATGTGGTTTTTATGCATCGAGGGTTTTTATCTAGAATTATAATAATTCAACCCCATTAAATGAAAGGGGGTCAAATGGAGGGGTGAGGTTATATTAGAGGAATTGGATATTTACTCTGTAATTCGATTATCGCGAATTTATACTTTTATCCTGTTATTTAGCTTCAAAGAGCGGTTTACAATTTATGGCATGTACTGCTCGCAGCTCACAAGGTCGACGAGCCGAATCAACGAGTTGGAACGGAACGATCCCGAGTTCAAACGAATCATTTCGGTACCGTAATCGTCCTACAGCAAATACTGTATTTTCTTTGTTATTATTCCCCTCCCTCTATTTATGCTCTCCTTAATAGTGTCCCGGGGTTGAAATATAATGTTTCCCACTCTTAGTGTCCTCCTTTTTGAGGGGTTGAAAAATAGTAGCCACCTGTGTTTATGCCCCCCCCCTTAATAGTGTCCCCGGGGTTGCAGGGTTGCAATTGTCTCCCATTCTTAGTGTCCTCCTTTTTGAGGGTGTTGAAAATAGTATCTCCCCTTTATTTGTGCCCGCACCATCTAATAATGCCCCACTTTTAGTGGGGACTAAAAAATAAAGTCCCCCGGGAAAATTAATTCGTAAATACGGTAAGATATACGATCGTTCGCAGGTATACGGTAACTGTTATTTTTTGTTTCAGAGTTTGGCATGCGATGAACAATTTCGACTGCAGACGCTGCTCATTTTGCCATTCCAGCACATCACCAAATACCAGCTGTTGCTAAATGTATGCTGCCATATACCGTATTTCCTAAATAAAGTCCCCGGGGACTTTATATTTTGGAACACTTCGAAGGGGGCCTTTATTTCAGGGGACTGACTTTAATTTAGGGAGTACGATATTTAAACAAAAGCCGACCAATATAGAGTATTTT
This sequence comes from Heterodera carotae, assembly GCA_024500135.1. Taxonomy (NCBI): domain Eukaryota; kingdom Metazoa; phylum Nematoda; class Chromadorea; order Rhabditida; family Heteroderidae; genus Heterodera; species Heterodera carotae. The sequence goes on along the minus strand of JAKKIK010000738.1, from coordinate 6,436 downwards.
GTTAACCCAAGTTACCATTTAAAATGCTTAATTATTTTGGCCAAATTTGTCATCCGTCTTTATTCATTTTTATGGTCGTCAATTCCATACTTCTATTTAGGGTTGTTCTATCTCAAAGATGGCGAAGGGACCCAAAAAGGGGGAAGGGGGCTCTATTTCAGGAATGGGGGGGGGGCTTTCTTTTAGGATTAATTTGTTTGGTACCATGCCAATTACAGGATTTGGCCAAGTACACCACGCATGATGTGGCCGAGCAGTGCTCGCTGAACAGCGCGCGCGAGGCGATGAAAGATTTGTGCGAGTACCTGAACGAGGTGAAGCGTGACCAGGAGATTATTGAGTACATCAGCACAATCATGCGCAGCATTTCAGGGCTTCTTGACTTGGTAAGGCCAAGGATGGGGCGCCTCGGGTAAAATTATATTCGCCATGGTACGCATGCTCTCATACAGCCATGCCTAAGGCCACGGACAAATCCGTGGATATCCGCGAACGCGGAAAAATATGGATAAGCATTTTTATTAAATTGGACGGACACAAATAATAAGGCCAGGGTTTGCGCCAGCGAATATCCGCGGATTATCCGGGTACGGACGGATATGGATAGTGATTTTGAATAAATCGGGCTGATACAGACGGACACGGATATGAACCCTACGGATGTCCGGATACGAATTTAATAATCCGTGTCCGTGGCTGTGGCAACCTGTTTAATTAATCCGGCGTATCATCATACTTTTTGCAAACCGCATCATGACCGATTGTCAAATTTTCGAATAGCTCTCGCCCTGCGGCGCTTTAATTGTCGATTACAAATTTTGTAAAAAAATACCACAAAATTTTAAAGCGATTGTTGGACTACGGACGACTGATGGCCCATGATTATGTGAAAATGGTCAACCAGAATGGCTCCTCTGCCCAGCGCTACCTGTTTGTGTTCGAGAAGTTGATGATGTTCTGCAAACGGGCCAAGGTTGGGTGCATGGTTATCGTATTTTCACTAATAGACGCCCCCCCCCCTTTTATTTGACCCCCTCCCTCGAGGGGATACTGAAAAATAGACGACCTGGGTCGTCTATTAGACAAATTACGGTATGCCATTTTTTTGTTGGCCAAATCATGATTTAACGGTGCGAAATTGACTGAACTTTGATTTCAATACCATTGATTTTCGGTATCGGTAATACTGCGGTATATACATGCCGAAAAAGCGCAGATTTTGGTGTATACCGTTTTTTCTCTAATTGAAGACCTCTCTCCATTTGAAGACCCCCATCCATTTGAAGACCCTCCTTCCAATTAAATACCCCTAGAACGGGATTGAAAAATAGAAGACCCGGGTTTTCAATTAGAGAAAATACGGTATACGATCGATACCGCGGTATATGTCGAAATTTTGGTATTTTAAATACCGATAAACCGAGTGCCGCACACTTGTAACAATGGCACATTTCATAAAGGACGGTGTGTACAAGAAGAAGGAGCACATTCTGCTCAACGACTTCGAGCTGGTCGAGAACGAGCTGGAGACGAACCAGCAGCAGCAACAGCAAGGGCAGACACTCAAGTACAATCACACGCTGACGCGCAAATTGACCAACAGTCTGTTCGACAACACGGCACTGACACTCACACGACGCGGCGGCGTTGGCGGCATCGCTGCAGGTGGTTGTGGTGGTGCCGGCGGTACGCTTAAAATTGCGGCTGGCGTCGCCACCACCGCTGCCGCTGCTGCTGCTGGCGTTACAGCAACACAACTGGCGGCCGGGGTGGGTGTTTGGTGGTGGAAATATTGTAGTATTGTACAAACAAGCCCGTATCCAGAAAAAATTTACGGGGATGGGGGCGGTGAATTGGACAAATTTTCCCAAATTTTTCTTCCTTTTTTTCTGGGGAAAAGGCTCGGTATCGAACAGGTTTGCCCTCGGGTCGAGAAAAAGTTTGGGTTCCTAATCGGGTCAGGGGGTCGGCTGTAAAATGTTCGGGTCGGCAAAAAGTTCGGATTTTGAGTCGGGTTGGCCGAAAAAGCCTGACAAAGGAGGGGCCCCCAATTGATTCCGGCAGATCGGGACCAAATTTTGTGGGTGGGTAGCCCCCCACACCATATTTGAAATCCACTCCCTCTAATAGAAGCCTCCCCCTCAGACAGGTTGGGGATAGGCTTTAAACATAGAACCCCTGGGGTTTTATTAGAAGAATAAAATGAGGATTGAGATGGGTGTTCAGTTTAACAAATCCGGACTGTAAATACAGCAACACCAACATGCCGAGGCTGTACAACTACAACAACAACAACAAACTTTGGCATCGTCCCATCAAACGACGCCGTCAACATCGCCGCAACAGCAACAACTGCTGAACACCTTCCAGTTGGTGTTCAAGTCGTTGAAGCAGCGTGACGAGTGGAAGGACTTGTTGAAGAAAACCATGTACTGTTTATTTTTGCCAAAATCCTTGAAGTTTAAGAATTACGTATTACCTGTCTTCAACCCCTGGGGGGCTTCAATTTTCAATACTACCTCGACTAGAAGATTTGGGCCTCAAATCCAGGGCGGTGGGACCTTTGAAATTCGTAAAAATCCTCTAAATTTTTCACTCATGATAAGTCTGAAAAATTCAGTGAAACGTGCAATCCTCGCGCGGCCCATGCCAAAGGGCACTTATTGCACTACAAAACGTACGCCACTGTGGTCAACTGTGCCATTTGTAAAATGTTATTGCGCGGCCAATTCTTCCAGGGCTACCACTGCTCAGGTAATGGATAAATTTAATTGAAGCGATCAAAACTTTTTGGATTTAATGCGAGATATAAGCGATCCAAACTTTTTGGGTTTAATCCGAGATATTTATCTAAGCGATCTAAACTTTTAGTGATTAAATCCGAACCGTTGATCAGCCGCACTCTGATTTTTATCGAATTTTTGGGCCCAATTAACCTTATATTGAGTCTGATCACTTGGATATTTGGCTCCATTGCCCATATTGAGTCTGATAACTTAGGCATTTGGCCACATATACTGATCCTGATCACTTAGACATTTGGCCCCAATTAACCATATTTTGAGTCTGATCACTTAGGTATTTGGCTCAATTGCCCATATTGAGTCCGATCAATTAGGTATTTGGCCACATATACTGATCCTGATCACTTAGACATTTGGCCCCAATTAACCATAATTTGAGTCTGATCACTTGGGTGGTATTTGGCCCCAATTAATAATATATTTGAGTCTGATCGCTACGCTGCATGCGTCTTTTCGGTGTATTGCATGCAAAAATTTGCAGGCTGCAAGCGTGACATGCACCACGAGTGTGCCTGCTTGAAGGAGTGCGTGCCGCCGTTGACAGTCCAACAACAACAACAGCAAAATGACAACAATTGCTGTAACAGAAACAGTTGCAGCAGCGGCAGTAGCGGTAGCATTTGCTCCTCCTCAAATGGGGGCGGTGGCACATATCAGAGACAACAAAACGGCAAAATGAGGCGAGCAACAATACAAAACAACATGAACACAACACCGAATTGTGAGGAGTCATTTTTAATTGTTTTTTTTTAAAATAGAAAAATCCATGGATTTTTTAGTACCCCATCGAGAGTGTTATTTTTGGTTCATCTGGGGGGTGGGGTTCAATTGGAGGGTGGAGTTCATTTGGAGGATGTGGAATTCATTGGAGGATGGGGTTCAATAGGAGGGTGGAGTTCAATTCGTGGAATTCATTGGAGGATGGGGTTCAATAGGAGGGTGGAGTTCAATTCGTGGAATTCATTGGAGAATGGGGTTCAATAGGAGGGTGAGGTTCAATTGGAGGGTCGGGGTTCAATTGGATGGTGGAATTCATTGGAGAATGGGGTTCAATAGGAGGGTGGGGTTCAATTGGAGGATGAGGGTTTAATTTGAGATCAATGTGCCATCCTCCACCTTTTTCCATTACCAGTGTTATTGGATGTATAATGTACATTTTGTATTGTAGTCATTCATTGAATGGTTGGATGGTGCAATGAATAGGGAGGGGACGGACGAATGGTGACAAATGGAATCAGACCCAATAAAAAAAGGAAAAAAAAAAATATGGCAATAAAGTGTTGGGAAAAAAAGGGAAAACAACAAAAAAAACATATATTTATTTGAAATTGAATAAACAAAGACAGACAAATGGAGGGATATAATACATAATGACTGAATATAAAAATGATGAATCATTCGCGGCGGTCGGAACCAATAGGGGGACGGACGGACGATGGCTTTATCTGATGAAAAACATAAAGCAACCCTCGGGGGAGGGGGACGGGGCGGATAAATGCACACAGCTGCGTTTTCCCAACCATACCCCAACATTTATTTTTAAATCCATCAAAAAAAACGGCGGGGCATTTTTTTAAATGATACTTCATTGTCCTTTTTTTGGTCGGCATTTGAGCTTGGAACTCGTCGGCTGGATTTTCCACCAGAAATTACTGAATTTCCTATATTAAAGCCCCCGGGGATTCTATTTTTCGACCATTTCTGTGGTCTTCTCCCCGTGGTTTGATGTCCGTGTCCGTTTTTATCCACCCGATATACTGACAATCGCTATCCATATCCGGATAATCCGCTAGCGTAGGCCGCCTGGCCTTTAATATCCATGTCCCTCGGATGTCTCAAAAATTGTTATCCGTATATTTGGACAATCCGCGGATTGTCCATGTCCATGGGGGAAATTGTTTTTAACGACTTTTTAATTTTCTTTCTCGCGCGGTCAGTTCTTCCCGGCGAAACGGTGATTGTACGGCACTCATCGACGGCATCATCGTCTACGCTTAACGACGGCACTTCGTCCACACGGCTCAGCTGCCACAACGGCGATTTGCTTGAACTGCTTGAGCTGAACACGGCTGACGGCACGGCGCTTGGCCGACTGAAACAACAGCCGCAAATTGTTGGCACAATTGCACTGGACGCGTTGACAAAAATGACTGCCACAACGCTGGAGGGGCGGACGACGGTGAATTAAAAAAAAACAAAACTTCGGATAGATTATTAGAGACCGGATCAACCGAATAATTGATCAATTAATTGACAAATTATTGGTCATAAGTCGATCAATAACAATTAATTGCAGGGAAAACTCAATTACCTAAGTAATTGAATATTGATATTGAAATTATTGGTCCTTCGTAAATTTTTCTTCAACCAATTAATTGATCAATTACTGATCAGTTTATTGTTCTAATTAGTCTAGTTATGGTCGAATCCCACTGAAAAATTACGATTTTTAAATTAATAATTTTTTAATTGGAATAGGTTCCGGATATCGGATTATCATGGATTTTTTATTTTACTCGCTTGTGGTTTTCCCGAGTCGGATTTTTCGGCTCCCTGTTTCGAGAAGGGGCTCTATTAAAGGGGGGATGAACTGTTATTGAAGTGGCAGGCCTGTTTTGCAACCTCCCCGAAAAGGGACTCAATTTACATTATTTTGGAAAACCTTGTTTTATTGCTTAAATAAAAAATTTAATGCAAAATAATTGAAATTAAGCCGCCTTTTTTTAAACATTGCATTTTTAGCATTCACGGCAAAGCCGTCGGACGTCAAATTATTCTCTTTCGGATGTGATCACTTTTCAAAATCCGTCCATTCAAACCATTTCACCAATCATTGCGCATCCGCCGAGCAGGGAAATGTCGACCGCTTTTGTTACCAAGTATTATGAAATAGTCAATAGGAAAAATGATTAATTCTTATTATATCAAGATTTGGTCTCCCCTCTCTCTATCTCCTTCTATCTCTGTCTCTCTTTCCCTCACTATCTTTCCTCCTCTCTCTCCCTCTCTGTGTGTCTCTTTCACTCTCACACTCTCTCTAGGTATCTTGTCTCCTCATGAATCAGTGTAATCTCTGATCATAGTAGCAAAACTTGACCCTTAACCACACTGAAGTCGTGATCGGAATATCAGTGTCTTCCATTTAGTCCCCCTCTGTCTCTTTACCTCCTATCTCTTTTTCTCACTAGCACCATCATCGAGTTCCACAAGAACAATCCGAATGTTGCGGAACAGCCGTGGTATTTTGGCGCCATGGGCCGTGTCAAGTCCAACCAATTGTTGTACGGCACGCCGGAGGGCACATTCATTGTCCGCTGGAGTGAGGAGCAACAAAAGTATGCCCTGTCGATCAGCGTCCAGGCCACGGTCAGGCACATGCGGCTGGAGTACGACCAACGGATACAAAAGTGCGCCGTACCGTTTTGATTAAAGCCCCCTCTCTCTAATAGAGCCCCCTTTAATTAAGCTACTCCCCTCCTCATCCCTCCTCCCGCTAATAGGGGACCATGAAAAATAACCAATCCCACTCACCACCCACCCACAACACCAACCCAACAAAAAAAAAAAACAAAAAAAAAAAAAAAACAAAAAAAAAAAAAAAAAAAAAAAAAAAAAAAAAAACAAAAAAAAAA
>JAKKIK010000737.1:0-24245 GCA_024500135.1 Heterodera carotae | reverse complement strand
CCTCCTTTCTGATCAGATCCGTTCTCATTGCTTTTTGAATTTTGATTGGCTGATTCGGCTTTATCCGATTCTTCTTCCTCTTCTTTCTGATCAGACTCATTCTCATTGCTTTTTGAATTTTGATTGGCTGAGGCTTTATCTGATTCTTCTTCCTCTTCTTTCTGATCAGATTCATTCTCATTGCTTATTGGATTTTGAGTGGCTGATTCGGCTTCATCCGATTTCTCTTCTCCACCTTTCTGATCAGATACGTTCTCATTGCTTATTGGATTTTGAGTGGCTGATTCGGCTTCATCCGATTTCTCTTCTCCACCTTTCTGATCAGATCCGTTCTCATTGCTTTTTGAATTTTGAGTGGCTGATTCGGCTTCATCCGATTTCTCTTCTCCACCTTTCTGATCAGCTCCGTTCTCATTGCTTTTTGAATTTTGAGTGGCTGATTCGGCTTCATCCGATTTCTCTTCTTCACCTTTCTGATCAGATACGTTCTCATTGCTTATTGGATTTTGAGTGGCTGATTCGGCTTCATCCGATTTCTCTTCTCCACCTTTCTGATCAGATCCGTTCTCATTGCTTTTTGAATTTTGAGTAGCTGATTCGGCTTTATCCGATTCTTCTTCCTCTTCTTTCTGATCAGACTCATTCTCATTGCTTTTTGAATTTTGATTGGCTGATTCGGCTTTATCCGATTCTTCTTCCTCTTCTTTCTGATCAGACTCATTCTCTTTGTTTTTTGAATTTTGATTGGCTGATTTGGCTTCATCTGACTCTTCTTCCTCTTCTTTCTGATCAGAACCGTTCTCATTTCTTGTAGACTTTTGATTGGCTTTTTCCACCTTTTCCGTATTTTCTCCCCCTTCTTGATCAGACGAATTTCTTTTTCCTCTCACTGTCTGCTGTTCGGGAAACATGGATGTTGGCACCGTCTCTTTGCCAGATTTTTCTCCATTCTTTTTTGTCGTCATTTCCTTTATTCCTCCTTCTGGCTTCTTTTCTTTCTCTCTCTTTCCGTTATCTTTATTTGTTCTCTCAACTTCTTCCTTCCATAAGTCTGTTCGATCTCTTGGATCATTATCATCCCCCCAGATTACTCCTTTCTGTTCTCCTTCTCTAATTCCATTCTTTCCATTTCTTCCTCTTCTTTTTTCTTCGTTCCTATTTAGCATTTCCTCGGGGTAAAATTCTTTTTCAATCTCTAGTTTTTCTGGTTTCTTTTCAGAAAACGATACCTCATTCTTATCCATAAATTGATTTTCCGGATAAAATTCTTCATAAACTGCTCTTTCTTTTTTTCTCTTTTCCCATTGAGCGCTTCTTTTACCCTTTCCTCCAAATCCCCTCCAATTTTTGTCATTTTTCACTAAAATTGGCAATTCACTCTAACATAAATACCTCTTTTATAATTAATCGTTTTATTAAATTTGTGCTTACCATCGCCGTTTTCGGCATGGCTTTCTTGCTCCGTTTGCTGGTGTCCACCATTTCCTCCATGAGATTCGCCATCAATCCCTTCTTCTGCTTCTCCATCGATGGATTTTTGTTGCTCCTGCTGTTTATCTTCAGATTCATCAAGCCGATCACTGTTTCGTCCTTGATCTACCGTCTGCGGAGCAGCAGCTGTCTGATCAGGTGCTGGCTGTTCCTCATCAATTTGCTTATCGGTCGGATTTGCTTCTTGCCGATCATTGCCATCAATTGGTGATGATTGGTCTTGATGATCCATTTCTTGCTGATCAACACCAGCTTCACTTACTGCTGCTGTTGGTTGTCCATCCTCTGTTGGTTGTTGTTGTTGTTGTTCAGTTTCTTGCTTTTGATCAGTTTGTTGTTGCTCCTGATCAAGACTTTCTTCTCTGTCCGTATTGGTTGGATGATTTTGGGTATCTTCCCCTTGTTGTTGTTGATCCGCATCCGGACTCATATCTTCTGTCTGATCTTCCGTCGGATGCTCCGCTGGATGATTGTCGTCTTCTTCCTGCTGATCCTTGCCTGCCGCTGCTTGTTGTCCACTTTGGTTTTCGCCTTTCTGTTGTTGCTCATTTTGATTTCGTACAGGTTGCTGCTGCTGTTCTTCATCCAAATGTTGTTGTTGATCCTGCGGCTGATCAGCGTCCGCTTCTTCGTCCACCGGCGGATGTTCACTTTGTTGTTGTTGTTCTTCATCCGTATTCACTTTGTCTGTTCCTTCCCCTTGCTGCTCATCTTCGTCATGCTGATCAGCAGATTTTTCTTCCTCTCCATGATTAGCATCATTTGCTGACGAACTTACGCTTTGATCACCATCAACATGATCTGCCGTTTGATCATGTTCAGCTTCATGTTGCTCCTCTCCTCCTTGCTGATTCGTTCCGCCTCCGAGTTGCCTCATCGGCTGATCATCCCTATCCTGCGGCACCCATCGTTCGCCCTCTCTTCCATCATCCAAATCCGTCAATTTTTTCTGCTCCGCACTCGCACCGTTTTGCAGCATTTTCATATTGCCTGATCTGGCCAAGTGCTCAAGCGTCTTCTGAATGTCTTCTTCATCATCTTCGTTGTTGCCTTCATGACCAGGATACTCGACAGGAGCAGCTGATGAGGGAATATGGCCGGAATGAAACTTTTTTAAGCTTTGGAACCAGGAATGAGACGGGTTTCCCTGGATTTTAGCAAACCGGAACACCTCAGGCAAAACAGTTAAGTCTCAACCATCCAATTTGCCTAATAAGGCCACTCAAGAATTTTCTCTAACAGTGTAACTATTTTTGTCAGCGGAAAAATAGGCACTCTTCCAATTTCCTGATGAGAACTGATTTGTGAGCTAAATGTGTAAACTAGGTTTCCACGGGACCGGGACTTTTCACAAAAACCGGGACCGGGCCTTGAAAAAACTGGAACCTGAAAAAAACGGGATTGCCGCCCCGGTCCCGTTGAATCCTATTTTGTGAACCTTGAATAAGTGCACAGCTGGCAATAGACAGAAGGACAATCAGTCGTGGAACTGCTTGACATTGTGCTCGTAACACAAATACCATAAGTAACAACACTAACTGCTCTAATGCCATTTGAAAAAGGAATAAATTTACCCAATTTGAATGGACATTAATTAGGTAGACAATAAAAAGTGGAGCAGAAAAATTGGGATATGATTATGTGTGGGTGTAATGGAAGTGGATGATTGATTGCCAACAATTCTGAATTGGAGGAATGCTTCTCTAATGTGGGGCCGAGAAGGGGGGGGGGAGGGGGAGAGGAAAAGCCGATGTAGGAGAGAGGGAAGTGATATAGGAAAAGCCCCAAAAAGCCATCTCTTTCTCTCTCTCCCCCAAAAAGCATATTTGTGTAGCTGCTGGCAAATTGCGGGCGATAAATGTATGTATGATGAAAAAGAATGTACTGCTGTTGGTGATCACCCGCAAAAACAGCCGACGTATGCCCCTGAGGACTTACTCGTCTCTCGCCATTTTTGTGATTCTCGTTCTCGATTTTTGGATGAGACGAGAATTGGACCCTGTTGGAAGTGGCAGATACTCTGTCCACCGGAGGGCCATTTTTGATTCCCCTTGCCATTGATGATTGTAAGTCGTCTTCATTTTTATTAGGCAAATTATATTCAAAATAGATATTCCTAATAAAACCCCCGGCAGGTGTTCAATTTTTAAAGGTTCGGTTAGAGGGCTGAAATGAGGAGATGGGGGGGGGGGGTTCTTTAGAGGAATTAAGGTAATTAGGAATTATTTAAATTTAAAATTATGTACATTCTTTGGTCTCTTCCAGGTTGGCTTCTTCCATTTATATGTATTTGGTGATAATTTTCAATCAATTTTGGTTGCGCAAATTGTTTTTGGTCGTCATTCCAATGAAGGCAGCAACAAAATTATTCTCGTCCCTCATTGTCGTCGGGCAATAATTGGTTACGCTTCTTCTGTGGTTGCCTTCCGTCGCTTCCGGCGGGCTTTCCAACAGCATATTTGGTGGCATCATTTCGCCGTGCCGAAAATAATCCCGGTCCGCCGCCATCGCTGTTGTTGCCGCAGTTGCTGTTCTGTTGCTAGTGCCAAACAGGCGACATTGCAGCCGGCGAAATCGCTGGTGCGGCAGCGGCGCGTCCATGGCCGGCGAGTAGTTGCGGATGCGCCAGTTGCGGTTGGTGGCCCAAAAGCGGGTGATGGCCCGAAACACAGTAACCTCGGCACGGTATTGGGTGAACAGTGCCAAAAAGAAGGCACAAAAGAACAGAACAGCGGCGGCAATGAGCAGCAGAAACTGTTGAAAAAAAGGCTTGCTTTTTCCTTTAAAAACGCTGTTGAAAAACATTTCGGACCATCAATGAGTTCTGTATTTAAATATATTTTTAAACCCTCATTTTTAGAGGTCTTCTGACGGTTTTTCGAATTAATTGTCTGGTCCGGATTTGTTCATTTTACAGCGGTCCAAATTGGATGGCCCGAAGCTATCCCGGTCTGCTGGAGTTGGACGGCCCGGGAAGATGGAAAACGCAGTGAAAAATTTGTTTTGGGCCATAATTTGGAATCATATTTCAGAAGCTATGAACGGAGTTAATAAAAAAAGGCATGAAAATCGCGAGAAGATAACGAAAAAATCCAAAACTATTTCGTTCGCCCGCAAATGTCGATAGCCAGAAAAAAAATTACAAATACTTTCTGATCAGTTTTTCCGATCAGTTCGGTTAGGTCGGGCTCGGCTAGTGTGACTCCTCGGGTGGAAGAGGCGGCTGCAGCGGCGGAAGTGGCGCGTGCATTAGTGGAGACGGACATGCGACTATAATTTGTGCTACTTCGTATAATTAAACGATGGAGAAAAATGCCGTTTTAGCCAAAAGCCAAATTGACTCCCTCCCGCCCAACAAAACAGCCAATTATGAGGCAAAGTAACTTAATTAAATGCCATTAACCATGCCTTTCATGGCCTTGTGCATCACATCAATCATTTTCCCATCATCATAACATTTTGTCCGGCGGGGGGAAAAGAGGGGGGAATGAATATTTATGTCTCCCCCAAAGGACTGAGAGTGTGTAACATTCATTTGCATGACATTAGAATATGGCACATCACATTGACCAGCCCATTGCCCTCCTCCACCCACTCATCATTCTGTTGTTCCCCTATTCTGTTGGGATAGTTTTGAAGGGCCCCTTGGGATATGAGTGAGGGTGGCGTGCGCGGACCTGCTAGCAGCTGCCACTGATGAGGCGGCAGCAATTGCCATGCGTTGTTCAACCAACGAAATGTGATAGACAGTCACCCAGGCACAAATGCCCATGATTACCAACAACAGCAGGCAAACAATGTTCAACACTTTGTCACTGAGTTCCATGAACGGAAAGTGAAGATGGACAAGCTAAGAAAATATGGAAAATTTTATTATTTATTGTTGAAAATGTTTTACTGATCATTAAAATAGAGTTCGCTCTTCAGAGGAGGGTTGGAAAATAAAGCCTAGGGGGATAAGCTCTTTATAAAAAAAATTACATTTTATAGAATTGTGTAAACAAAATAAAGAATTCACGTCAATGAACGCGTTTCGTCGATAGCGATAGCCGCACAGCTCACAGCGTGGCACGGCGGCAGACTTGCGCGAGGACACCTCAATCCAATGGGCCAAGCAATGCCTGTGCACGTGTTGTACCGAGCCGGCACAGCGGCACGGCGTGATCAGCGGTCGATGGCGCGTGTCCGTGTCCAGCAGACAAATGCGGCACTGGCGGAGCAGCACCGAAGAGTTGTTGGAGCAGGTCGACCACGGAGCAGAGGAGTCTGCTGAGTGGACCAGGGGAGTCATGGTAAGGAAAATTTGCAGATAGCGGCGGATTGTCCTCTCGTATTTTAAAATTTTTGAATCCGTGCCCACCCCTGCTGGTGTGGACGATGATCAGTGGACAGTTTAGGCACGATGCATCAGGGCAAGGATGATGATGCGTTGGTGTAGAAGTGAATGAGCATGATGCTGGATGATATTCCGATGGTGGAGAACGCGTCGAGCATGTGCCCTGCTATTACAGGAAATCGCGTTGTTAGGCCAATTAACATAAGACAGAAATTCAAAATCCGAAAAAAAACTGAATTCGAGTGCGAAAATTTGCCAATCGTTAGTTGCGTACTTCTCCGGGATGGGTTCGGATTCCAGATGCCGAGAAAAAGTCCGAAATGAGCTATTTTTAAAAGTGCCATTCGTACCATTTTTTTTCTCATCAACCTATTTTTGAGGTAAACTTAATACCTCGACCCGGTCAGCCATTTCCTGATCAATTGTTGTTGAAGCTTCGATCAGTTTCATTGATATCGAGAATTTGTAAAAAGTATGCCGAAAATTCCAAATGTTCAGCCCTCTCTCCTGAATTAGTGCGGGAATGTGAGAAAAAGACGGTGGTGTGTTAATTTGTGGATGAGATTTTCGCAGCAAAATAGACACAACCATCCGACGTCAAAGCGGGCAGGGAACGGGGGGAGGGAGGGAGGGGATGGGATTGAGGGATAGAATTGGAATGAAATTGGGAGGGGGCACAAAATGAAGAAAATTGGGTTAATGTGAGCCATTCAATGGAACGGGGACGACAGAGGACGAGGAGGGCATCGCCCGGGGGGCAACGAGTGAAGAGTGTGGTCTTAGTACATTCTGCTGCTGCTGGGGTTTTGGGGCAAAGGGGTGGTAAATTGAGGGACGGACGGACAGCTGCCCCCGCCCGCCCAACCCATCAGCCCGCACTTCCATCGGACGAAACATTTTTGGTGGAAGGGGCCAACCAACACAACACAAACGCGAAGGCAAAGGACGGCGACAAATTGGACCAAGGCAAAAGAGGAAGAAGATGGGGTGAAGATGGAAATTTTGATTTTTAAAAATTTTTTATGCAGTGGATTATCCCCTCTTTTTGGGGCCAAAAACCAAAAATCTGGAGACAGGAAACCGGCCTAACCCAAAACCGAGTGGGGACCAGTTTAAAACCGATAAATTTCTAATGATTTCGGTGGAGGGAGGAGTGAGACTGGGCAAATTTTCCCAAATTTGCTGGAGAAAAAGCAAATTTTTCATTTCGGAGGGGGGTGAATTCCCCCCCATCCCCCAACTGATTATGGCCTGCTAAAAAATTTGGTAGTTCATTTTACCACCATCCGCCCCTTAGGCTTGAGGGCCGCTTTATGATACTCCAATTCGCCCTGATCATAGTGGTGGATGAGATCTTGGCAGAATGGATGGGCAAAATCCAGTGGCTACACTCTGCAGGGGCTGCTGTTGCGGATGACCCCGAGGCATTGGTCCTTTGGTAGCAGCGGGAAATGGGGCGGGGGAGACGCTATTGGCATATTTATTTATTCGGTCGGCTCGGGAAGAGCTCTTAAAAGCACACCAGCAGCAGAAGGTACCGCGAGATCGGACAGAGAAAGTAAGAAAATGAATGGGTCTTTCGTTCACCCGAGGGCATCCATAGACAAAGTAAAAGTATAAATAAATGGCTTTGCATCGGACGCTAATATGCGAGGAGTCTCCAAAAATATGAGATTTAGGGGGAAGGGGCGGACGGGGGGGGGCTCATTTTTGAGACAGAATGACAAAGACAGATACAACAAAAAAAAAACATATCCCCTCTCTTTGGATGGAAGGAAGGAAATGGCACAATGGAGCCACATGAGGTGACAAAAAACAAGCGGCGAGGAAATTTTTGGACAACAAAATTTTTGGCACGGATATATGTATTGGTGACTTTTTTTTGGCATAAAAAGTGGGACAAGAGGGGGGTGGTTGACAGACGCACACACAGAAATGGCCTATAAAATAAGTGAAGGGATGCGAGCGGATGTGTCCTCGCATTCCCAGACCAGAGCCCCCACTATTTCTGTGTCCCGTCGCTCATCACTCACTCCCCCCACGGGACCGCAGACCGGCTCAGATGACTTTGGGTGTGTGGGAGGGGGGATTGGAAATGCGAAGCAATCGGAGCAAATTTTTGACACCATCCTCGGCGGTGGACGTCGAGTGAGTGCCATTGAATTTGGGTTGTCCCAAAAAAAATTTTCATTAATTCCTGGGTGACGTCAAATTTACGATGTCTGATTAAACAAAATACATATATCTGGCTAATAGATAATAAAATGTTTTTATTTTATTAAGCGCCCAGCAAAGATGTATGAAAAGATTCAGAATATATTAGGATTAAGCCCTGACGACCCCTTCGGCGGGTGCAACAATACGGGGATCAAGGTTGAGGCTGAATTCCTAGAATGTATGTATCCGCATACCTGCGAGAATAAAAAGCCATGGATAGGTGGAAAACCTGGTTGAACCTAAACGGATGAGCATCCAATTTTCTTACAGACGGAAAATACAAAATTGGGTAAATAGAGGAATAATTAGGTAAATTTTTGGCGGAATAAAAGGACAACTCTTCCAATAATGTAAAAAAAAGTAGCGGAAAAAGAGGTTGAAAATTTTGAGTGTGTCTCGGATTGATGTGGGAAAAGGAAAAGCAGCGGCGGGAAAGGGACGACGGCTTGTAAAGAATAAAGAATGTGTGTGGAAGAGGGGAAGTAGCAAAATGGTGGAGGGGGTCGGGGGGGGGGGGGGGAATGGGTGAAAATTGATTTTATGAGGATGAAGTAAACCTCCCCCCGCCCGATCCAACACTGGCGCAGGTGAGACTTGAAAATCACAAATAAACCAGGGGTGGATAATCATATATATTGGAAATATCGTGACTTTTTTGGCTATTGTTTACTATATCGTGTACCGTATTTTTTGGTCATTTTCATACGGTAATAAACCCCTAAGAACGGGCTTATCGGGACAAAAGAGTTATGAATGAATATGGGAAATTTAATTCCGCAGCTAAATCTTATTTAATACCATGGTTGAATGATTAGTGCTAGTGTCGTTCGAGAGTGAGTCTCGGGACGTTAGAGAGTTTTGCCGAACCATTAAAGTAACCGTTGTTGTTGCACGCATTTCGTGGTAACTTTTGGCCATCTCCAAGCAGCAACCAACAAAGTGATGGCAACTCCTTCATCGCTGATTAGAGGCAATTAAAATTCGGCTTTCTGGTTAAGAAATGGCCAAAATGGCACACACAAAAGCACCATGCTTATTATTTCTTAAATTTTGGCAATGGAATGATAAAAACATTTCACTCAATTGACGCATCTCATCATTAAAAATTTTTGCTTTACCTCTGCCCATTCCTATGACATTATTGATCATTGATCATCATCACCTTTCAATTTCACGAACATCATCAACATCATCCTGCCACACAGCATTCATCAGTCATCGTTGCTTGTTGTTCCTTAATCCCCTACAATCATTTTTTTGCTGACATCTCATTCTATTCAATTCCCACTTCCTCCATCACCCCACCCTATATACCCCTCATTCTTTCCCAGTCTTCCGCTTACCCTCGCCCCAGTCCCAACTACCTTTTCCCCCTCCTCGCTCCCCCCAACACAACACAACAACCCCACTCCCCCCCCCCCCCCCCCCCCCCCCCCCTCCCCCCCCCCCCCCCCCCCCCCCCCCCCCCCCCCTCCCCTCTCTCCAGTGTCCTCCTCCACTTCTGGGAAGTCTATGATGATGAGCATTTATGAATTGTGTTTTATTATATGGTTGATCAATGATGATGATGATCCAATCCACAGCCATCTCCCCCATTTCCATTCATCAATCCCCGTCGCTTCGTCCGTTCGTTCCCATTGCCCCCTCGCCTATTCCCCCCCCCCTTCCGTCCCCATTCATTTGTCATCTCCACAGCCATTTTAACACTAAACTCAAAAAAAAAAAGTGTATGGGCGGGCAATCGACGATTGCAATCGTTCTGCATTTGTTTTCAGTCCATAGGAAAGAAAAAATCCTTTAATACATATGTGCAGACAGACTAAAAAGAGTTCTTTGATTCTTTTTACTCCTCATGTGGCTATGATTTTTTGGGGATATATCTGTTGGCCAATTAGCTGTTTGTTACCATTCCGAAATTTTCCCCATTTTTTGGACAATTTTTTTACGAATGCCACAATACTCATGAATAAATAGGTTGTTGACCATCCATTTTTATCATTTCCATCTGCGCAGCAACAATGGCAACAACCATTGGCATGGGCAAATCACTGTTGGAGCGGTTGAAGAACTCGCGTGAGAATGACGATTGGGTGGACCGTTTTGTCTATTGGAGGAGTCCATGCTGTATCATCCTGCTGGCAGTGATCATTGGTGCCAAACAGTTTGTAGGCAAACCCATTCAGGTCAGTGCGTCGTCGTCATCAGTCAGAAATGATCTTTTTTTTTTTTGCTTTTAAATCCCGACAGTTTGGATTTTTCAAACATAATATTGCGGGGGGGGGGGCTTCTCTTAAATGGGAACTTTCAACGGACGGGCTATAAAATTTTTTAAATTCACAAAATGGAAACCCAGGGGAGCTTAAAACGGAAGGGGCCTATATTAGAATAAATTGTGGCATTTTTAGTGCTGGGCACCCAACGAGTTCAAAGGGCAATGGATGCGCTACGCGGAGGGCTACTGCTTCGTGGAGTTATGCGTGATTTTATTATTTTGAACATAAACCATAAAAGGTTTAAAGAAAATGTTAAGCATTTTTTTGAATTTAATTTTTTATTTTATACATTTTTTTCATTTTAAAACACCTACTTTGTGTCCATGCGCGAGCGTTTCCCAATGCGCGAGATTGACCGAGAGCAGCGTGAAATAGTGAGTCTTTATTAGTTCATACTATGTCTGATCATCATATAGAGCTATGGTGAAGAGATTCTGATCACGGTTTACTGATCAATACATAATTTAAGAGAATTTAATCAAATAGATCTCCGATACTGATCAAAATTTTAAGGATTCTCTGATCATTGATTATAATGAAAAGCTAGGAGTGTTTTTTGGTCCTCTGTTTAGTGATCAGATGTTTTTGTTTCCGGTTTATTGATCAGCAATCACTGGTTTAATGATCAAAAGAGGTTAAACTCCCATCGTCTATCATATATTCTCTTTTGGACTGCCCAAATTTTTTTTCACAGATCTACTACCAGTGGATGTCTTTCCTGCTGTTCGGCCAGGCATTGCTTTTGATGGCGCCTAAATTTTTATGGGATGCCTTCAACTGGAAATCGGGTCTGTCATTGTGTATTTAATCATGTCTACGATCCCGACATTTTTGACCTCTTCCCCGACCCCGAAATGTTATCCCCGCCATTCCTTTCACCTGAAAGGTCGAGGCTTAACATTAATTTTAAATTTTTATGCACTGCCCAATGTGTGTCCTGTAGTTGTTGATGCCTTAAAAACAAATAGACAAAAAAAAAAGCTGCCAAAACTTTTGATCAAAAATTTCGGTTTTCGGTCTGAAAAAACTGCTGGCACACATACCTAGCTCTACCTAGGTCTGAACATCAACGTATTGGTGCAGAGGGCGCACACTCGGAACAAGGCGGGCACACGCGAGGCCAAGGACGAGGCGAGTCGCCAGCTCGGCTTGCGCATCCACGACACGCTACACCATAACGCGCGTGCCAAGGTCCACAGGGACCGTGATGCAAATGGTCAGTCAGTTTATAAGGATTATTTTTTTGTCACCCTCCTCAGGTTAACGGATGATACCAGTCTCCCGGATATCTGTGGTAGTTTTTGAATTTTTACATTATAGTCTCCTCCGATAGCTCCTGTAGAGCCCCTCCCCGGTTTAGATCCTCTAGTAGAGCCCCCCTCTATTAAAGCGCCCTTCTAGTAAAGCCCCCTCCCCCTTCTAGTAGAGCACCCCTCTATTAGAGCGCTCTTCTAGTAAAGCTCCCCTCCATCTTCTATTAGAGCCTCCCCTGGCTCCCTTCTAGTAAAGCCCCTCTCCCCATTCTAGTAGAGCCCCCCCTTTCTAGTAGAGCCCCCCCCCCCTTCTAGTAGAGCCCCCCCCCCTCCTTTCTAATAGAGCCCCTCCCCCTCCGTTGTAAGTCATTCCTTATTCAATATCCGGTTGATTGGAGCATTCGCGAATTACTATGATATCAGAGTCGAAAAAAGTGATCATTATTTGGGTTAAGGTCGTTCAGTGCCTGACTACGTGGACTGGCACTCTGTGAAGCCTACGCACAGCTTTGTGTCATTCCACTACATTTTGTTCAAGCTGCTCAACCTGTGCTCGGCACTTATTCAGCTTTATCTGTACTGTTTGATTGGGAAAAAAAAGATTTTAGCCTAACTAAAAAATTGCTTTTCGAAATGATCAATGCGCCTTTTTAAGTTTAAGCTAAGTTGTCCAAAAGGCCGTTAAAAATCTTCCTTTGTCCATAACTTTTTTTACGTTCGTTAATAAATTTTTGCTTGAAGCTAACTTACATTCTCTAAATTTTTTGGCTGTTAGCCATAAAAAAGGCAAATATGTTACTAAATTAAACCAAAATTTCAGCATCAACCACTTCATGGTGCCTGCCAATTACACCTATTGGGGATTTGATGTGCTACAGGATTTGGTTGCCGGCCGGGACTGGCAGAGATCCGGACTGTTTCCCCGGGTACACATCAATGTTGCATCGGGCCGGGAAAAAGTTCGGGTTCCGGGCCAAGAAAAAAACCTCGGGTTCAGTTCGTACACTTGAAAAATTTCGGGTTCGGGTTTTCAGTTAAAAAAATATCTCGGGTTCCAGGTGTCCGCTGCAACAACACTGTTTACAGGACCAAACAATATTTACTGTTTTTAAGGCCCCCTAATATAATTATTTTCAGGTAACCTTCTGCGACTTCAAAATTCGGCAGGCGGCCCAGCATCTTCCGCACCAACGGTTCACGCTCCAGTGTGTGCTCATGATCAACATGTTCAACGAAAAGGTGCCTATCGCGTAGGAACAGCTTTGGTCCGAGATTTTACTCGGTTTTTCAAATCGGTCAGAGGTCTTTGTGATTTGCCGTTACTCCCCAAATAAAGCCCACGGGGCTCTATTTTTCAATTCTCCTCGGGAGCGGGGCTTTATTTCAGGGGGGCTATATAAGTCTCGAGTATTGGAATTTCATATCTCTAATTCCAAACCTCATGAGTCGAGATTTTCCCAGTTTTTTAAGTGAGTTACGGTCTCGTGAAGACAGTCTCGGGAAATTATAACTGGAACAGCTCCACTACACCTATTTATGTTTACTTATTTATAGTTTTTCAATTAAGGTATGATTGTTTTTTTTTGAAGGTGTTCATTTTCCTCTGGTTCTGGTTGCTCACAATTGTTGTGTTAACTGCGGTCAACCTGCTGATATGGCTCTACCGCATCTTCAGCAATTCGTCATCAAACGAATTCGTTGCCAAGAATCTGGTATACCCATTGCTCTACTGCTGATCAGTAGACATCCCAGGGATGAAACTAGATTTCCGAAATCTTTTTGGAATCGCATTTCTGGTTTACATTGAAATCTGTTAAAACATCGAACAGCACCGTATTTCCTATATTAAAATCACCTCTCCAGTTAAGAGCCTTTCAATAAAACCCCACCGGGGGCGTTTAATAAAAGAAGTTCTATATTTTAAAATACGGAATCCGGTTACATCCTTGGTAGTGATCATACTATCATCTCTTATTTTCCCCTGCTGATCACAGCGCTTGGCCAATGCCGCTGAACATCCGCGATTCGAGGAACATTTGCCGAACTTTGTCCGCCTTCTGTCCTACGATGGCATTGTCGTCCTCCGTCTGATCAACATGAACACCGGTGACATTGAGGTGGGTGCATATTCCCGCTATACTATCCCACCCACACCGTTACAATTGCAGTTGTGTGCCAAAACGGTCGCGCATCTATGGCAGAATTATTTGGATGGCAAGTTTAAAAATGTTAATGAATCTTGGAATGGACTCCATAATCTGAGACCAATCTTTACCCCCTAATCAATTGATCATCATGATTTAATTCAGAATGAATTATGATCAATCAATACAACCCTTTTTCCAAATTGGTCCTTTTATTTGGGGGAATGGGTTTTTTCAAATTTAATTGATCATCTTCGGTTTATCTGTGAATGGATTTCTTCCAATTCTGATTCAATACTTAACCCTGACTTTCCAATTAGCCATCATGCCCCTTTTAGCCGAACTGAAGTTGACCAACCGAAGATTAGGCGAAAACATGCCGCCGAGCATCGACAACAACAACAATTTTGATCCAAAAAAACCAAACGGCAATTGCTGTAGTTGCTGTCACAACAAGGAGAAGAAGCACTGACCTTTCAAATGCCGTCATTGATCAGAGCAGAGCTTAGCCTCTCAAAAAAAGGAAGTCGGAAATTCGTTTTGAAAATCTATCTTTACTACCAAGATCCCGATGATTCCCAAAGTGATCAGCAAACAGAACCGGGTTGAAAATCTCCCCTTTTTACCAAGATTTCCAATTTAAGTGTTGTCTGTCTAATCCCGTGCATTGGCATTAACCAAAAAAGCTTTATCTATATTTTATGCAATGTCTGTGTTCACACATTTATTTTATTAATATTTATTTCTTTTTTTTTATCAAACTATTTTTTTGAATCCAAAATGTGTATACAGTAATAATCTTTGTGTGTTAAAGCCATTTTGGCTTCTCCGACATTGTTCTGTCCCTATTTCCCGAACCACTGCGGCCAATTGAGTGCACCAAAGTTGGACGGGAGGAAGTGCTCAGCTGGAATTTAAGCAAATTTTTTCCGCTATTTAAGTATTATAATCCAAATTTGTACACCATTCCAACCAAAGAAGGGTCAATCCCGATGGATCCCATTACTGACCCGTCTCGTCAGTGTGGGTTTCGACGCTCGTGGTGTATGGTTCTGCTGCTGCTTTTGGTGGTTCGTTGTTTGTGTTTTAGTCGCCAATGATCCCCCAGCAACTCTCATCGATGCTCCAGTTAAAGCATTGCTGTTGCTGGCATTTGCGCATGTTGTACTCCTTCCCGTCGCTGAGCCTCCGTTGGTTGTTATGGTTGTACTCCTCCGACTCGTCGATGTTGCTGCTGCGGTTGGACTTCCTCCTTTCAATGCGGCGGCGGATGCCATCGCAGCCACACGCGTACCGCTGACGATGCCACCTCCCGACGGCGGCGACATTTTCTGCTGACTTGCCTTTACCTGTGACGGTCTCAACGGGCGATCCGTCGACGACGCTAGGGTTTGTTGCTGCTTCCGTATTGTTGACTGTTCCGCCGTCGCCGCCATTATATGACCATTGCTGATGTCCGGCGGTGGCGGTTTTGTAACCATCCTAATCCGGCACACTGCCGGAGGGGCTTTTGCTGCCGCCAATGTTTCGGCACGCTTTGACACGGGCAAATTTCGCTTCTGTTGCTGCTGTTGTTCAGCAACACGTACAGGGAACCCCATTCGTGAACAGTTCGACTTTATCATTGCGTTGCCTGTCGTTGTTCTACTTCCGCTGTTGTTGCTTGTGGCTGCCGTGCTGCACCCGCCAAACTTTGCAAGTGCCCGTTCCTCTGTTACTGCTTGAACATCCATTGGCGACGTTGTCTCTTCTACGAATGGATAGAGATAAATATTTTTGAAAAATCGGACGAATACAGACGGACAAGGATATGAATTCTACAAATAAATCCGGATACGGATTTTATATTTGAGTACATGACCAACCCTGGTTGTGCTGCTGCCGCTGGTGTTGGCCAGAGGCGACTTCATCCATCATTTTCCCATCCACAATACTGTCTTCTCTTCTGCTGCTGAGTTCAGCATCGTCCAAACTTCGGTGCAGATGCTTCTTCGCCTTCATGCTCATTGTTGCCAGTGCCGACGGCACTGTCTTGGTTGACAACGTTTGGCCCTCCTCATCTTCCTGCTCTTTTGGCATCGTTTGTTGCGGCGGCACCGGCATGATGGCCATCGCTTCTTTTGGTGACATTTGTTTCATCCGATTGGCAGCCGCTTGTTGTTGTGCCATTCTCATCATATGCTTTTTGGCCGCCTCCTCCTCTTCATCATCATCATCGTCTTTTTCTTCATCCATTTTTGCTTGCCTTATTTCTTTAGAACCAACTGTTGCGATTCCGTTCCTCATCAATGCTTGGTCCACCACTGCGTCAAGACTTTGCACAACGCAACGTTTCACCTCCGTCCTTTCGACATCCTGAAATTGGCAATCAAACGAGTTCGCGGACATTTGAGCGTTTAGGCGTTGCCCCAACCTTTTGGATCATGTAGCCAATTCTACATCTCCATTGAATTTTGAGACACCCACCCCCGAATTAGAATCCCCTCTCCAAAATAAAGCCCCACTTTCTCCCGGTATTCCTTGAAATGGTATGTATGCACCTCTTCAAGCCCATTGAGGAATGGACGCGAATCCAACAATGGGGTAACAGAATGTGCCGTCCGCCGCCTTCTCAGCCTGCCTGGCGAGGACGGGCACGGCGTCATTTGTTGTTGCTGCTGCCTCTCGCGCTCGTCAACAACCAACGCTATGCTGTGCCGAACACTCTTTTTGGTCACACTGAAGAAATTTGTTTATAACCATACCGTATTTTCTATATTAAGTTCGTCTTCCTTTAATAGAGTCCCCCTTTAAGAGAGAAAGAAGAGTAGAAAAAATGTTTTCGGAGCTCTATACATACCGTATTTTCTCTCTTTGAAGGCCCCCCTAGAAGGGGATTGAAAAATAGAAGACCCGGGCCTTCAAATAGAGAAAATACGGTAGTAGAAAAATTACCTTTTTAATGCCATCCCATTCATTAGACTGTCGGATGCCCGTTTCAATTGCTGCTGATGCTGACCCATTTCCAGCAGTTGATGCTGGTCTTTCTCCACAAACCGTAGATTGTCCTTAATCATGTAGAAAAATATTTTTTGAAAATGGCACAAACATATTTATTCTAATAGAAGAGCCCTCTTCTTCCCACTCTCTAGTAGAAGCCCCCCCCCCCTCCTCGGAAGAATTTGAAAGAAAGCCAACCGCTTCTACAGAAAGGGGTGGTCATGGATTCTTTAAAATTCGTTTCCAGATATACTCACCTGTACAGCTTTCTCGAAACGCGTGACGAACCAGGCAATCACCTTGAAGCATTCTTCTAACGAAAAATTGCGCTCTTGCTCACACAGAAATGATGCCACCGAGAGACGCAATGTGCCCAACTCAGTTAACTGATGTTCCGCGGAAGCGATTATAGGACGCGATTTCTGCAAAAAAACCATAGAATTAATTTTGGCAAAAAAAATATATCCGTGAGGAACACAACGTCTAAAAAGAGGAGAAATTCGTCAAGAAAATTGTCCCCTCCGGCGCTGGATGTTCTCGCAATGCCCTCCTCCAGGCAATGCATTCGTTCCAACAGACCGCGCACATCGTCGCTGATTGCTTCGAGTGATGATCTAAAAGCCTACTTAATGTACATTATATGGGGAATATGCCATTCTGGGCGTGCCTTTCCCCCATCTGCTGGTAGCAAAAAAAGATAAAATTTCAAATTTATGAAATGCTAATGGTGAAGATTCCGGACAATCCGGGATCCGGACCTTTTTAGAGTCCAAAATTCCGCTTCCGGTCAGATGCCTGGAATAATGTTTTTTTAGTCCCCCAACTGACTTGGCCGCCTCGCGCACACTTTCTAGCTCAGCCCCAAGCTCTTGCGCACAGTTATCCACTTGCTAAACATAAGATTTAATTTTTATGATCGTAGTATCCTCATTTGTTTTAAAGCAATGAAGTATCCAGGGTTAGTGTCTGGGGTGGAGGTTAGGCAGGGGGGGGTTCTTGGCTGGAAAATTCCAAATTTTTTTCTTATACATAGATGCCTTTTTTGTTTTTTTTTGTGACGGAAATTTTTGGTCTTAGGGGGAAGGGGTAAGCCCCTGAATAAGTGCCTGTTAAAGCTTTCGTCTCTATGCGGGCGCATTTATTTTTATTTTACCTGTGCCACAAAGTGCAGCAGTGTGCGGCCACGTGTGCCACCAATTGTCTTCACGTCTTCTACCTTCCACAACGAGCTGAGAGTCAGAAAAACATTTTATTGCCATATTTCCCCCTATAAACCTCATATTAATCCCATCATTCGTCCCCTCTAATTAAGCCCCCGCCCCTCGGTCGTGTTTAAAAAAATATAACCCTTGTCGAATCTTTTTTTAAACATGGATTTAACAATCTTGAATGAACTAAATAATTGAAAACATCATATTTCGAAAGCTGTGTGATCATTAGACCTGAGTCGAAAGCCGACGGCGTTTCCGGCACCCGCCCCGTGGTTAAGATAATTGCCGAGGTGGAGCAGCGCGTACAACACCTTGCGCAAAGTGCTGCTGCGCAACAGTTCTGACACAATAACAGCATTGATTTCGATAAAGGCCGATGCGCTTGCCGCAATTCCTATATTAAAGCCCCGGAGCTCACTGGCCCTCGTCCTGCGCACCTTGACATCCCTTCAACCACACTTTTAATCCCAATCCGCCATCATGTGGACGGTTCGTCTCCAGCATTCCCTCAAGGTCAAGCTTGAATAGCATCGCTTCCACCCGGAGGCGATATGCCGGAATGCATTCGATCAGTTCCAACAAAAATTGTTCGGCTGCGCCCAACATGTGCCGGTCGCCGGAAAAGTCGCGCAACATTTTTTGCTAAATTTTCCTAAAGTCAACTTAATAAGCAACATGATCAATGATCTATATTACTGATCACGACTATTAGTGCCATGATTAAAGGCATTCTAATACAATGTAATAAATAATAATGTTGAAAATGTCGGCGACATTTTTTTAGTAGCACCTCTTCAGCCGATGGAAGAAGGTGTGCGATTGTTCTTAATCGGTCAGCACCAATTTTATCCGCTTGGCCCTCTGCCAAATGCTTGAGCAATTGACCACTGTCACGGCACATTTTGAGGAACACATTTACGCCTGAGGTAAATGTAAATTAGGGATGCTCCCAGGCTCTTTTGTGGGGTAAAAGATGTTGGGGAGGGCGTATTGGGAATTGAGGATTAGGGCTAAAAATCAAATGGATTGACCATGTTTTTATGTTTATCGGTTAGATTTTAGATTGTAAACCATATTTACGTTCAAAATTAAAAAAAAAAAATACGGACAACTCACTTAAGCTTCGTTTTGCATCCAACAAAGTCACACAATCGCCTCCGTTTAGCATCATCGACGATCGGCGACGTGCTGATGACGGAGCTGAGCGATGGGAAGTGTCCGAAATGTTGTTTTGCTGTGTGTTGGACGGACATCCGAAGAACGCATCCAAAACGGTCAAGTCAAGGCGATCCCCTTAAGGGAAAAGCGCATTTTAATTTATGTCGTCTACATATTTTCCACAGGATAAAATGCCAACATTAAAAAAATAATACAAATTTAAATCAGGTATCCAGTATATACAAGTGACCACCCGGGCACCCATATTCGGGTACACCTAGCGGATGTCCGTGAACATGCCTATTTTAAGCCGAGCCCTCTCCGCCCACCCTTTAGCCATTATTCCACCAACAACGAACGCATTTCTTTGTCAACCGCCTCCATTGTTTGCCAAACATTGGCACAAGGGGCTACCGCAGCTGCAGCAACTGCATTTGTTGGCAATTTGGTCCATTGCAAATGACGCAGTCGTCGGCACTGGTCCGGCAATGCTTTGGGCCGAAGTGCACTTGGAATTTGCACAGCCGCATGCGTGTTGTTGTGCTCGCGGTAGCCGCCCGCCGGCGACGTTAACAGCAGCGGTGGCGGAGGTGGACGGACAAGCGACGCGGCGGGCGGCGGAGGCGGCGGCGCGGGTGGAAAGCACGGCGACGACGAGGAGGAGGAGCGCCGGCATACTACAACTGCTGTTGAAAGCACCGGAGGCGATGATTCGGACGAGGCGGCTGCGGCTCGCGTCGTTTGTTGTTGCTGATCGCCGCCATTGCTGCCCAAATGAGTGATGGCGCCGCCGTTGATCACCGTGCTGGTGCTGATCGATTGATTTGTTGTTATCATAGTGCGCAGAAATTTTGCCAGCTGTGCCATTTGATGGGCTGGTAGCGTGTGAACAAGACGGACAATCTCGTCCAGTTGTTGTTGTCCATCATTCCTGTGCTGCTGCTGTTGATCCTCCTAAATGAGATCAGGGACAACTAATTGAACTGAAATTGAATAATATTTATTTACTATAATAGAACCCCGGGGACTCTTTTTTCAAACTCCCCCTCAAAAAGATGGGAGGAGGGCGGGGTGGAAATCAAGTAAATTTTTTGATCTACTACAAGCGGATTCCAACAGCAAGCCCAGTTCAAAGATTGAAATGTGTTCTGGTTCATTGCCCCATAAAACCCCAAATAATAAATTTGTCATTTGGGGTCCCGAAGAGAGGAGAATCAACGAATAAATAGGGGGAAGGGGGGGGGGGGGTCGAGGAAGAGAAGAGCATCGGCTAAATAGAAACAATAGGAAATGCCCGAGGGGACGACAAATCAAGAAATCAATTGGTCCCTCCCTCCTCCCTCATAACAACATTATTTCATATTTTGAGAGTCATAAAACACCCGGAAGTCCGGCGGGTCTATTCCCAGCCTTAAATATCCAGGATCAGGGTTTAAAATAGGCTAGGAAGTATCCCGGTCAAATCTCTGTCCAATAAAAAGCCGGGATCCCGCTCCCGCGCTCTCGCCGGGAACCATCCCACAAACGCCGCCCGTCCAACTGATGGACTCGCGCATGCCAACCCAAAATGCCTGCCATAACAGCAAAAAAAAAACTATTCTTGACTACTTTGTTTCCACACATCTTCATCATGATCAACTGCTGATGAGGTTGTTGCTTTGGCTCCTCGTCCTCTTCGGCAGAGAAAGTGCCCGAATCGGCGTCCGTCCGACAGTGTGTTATCGCCGTCGCTGTTTCTTCGGCGCCGCTGCAGCTGTTTTGCTGCGCCATCGGCGCCGTCGACGTCGGCGTGTTCGTGTACATCAACAAACAGTCTTCGATCGCTTCTGCCAGTAGCTGCTGCTGATGAGGATGATCACCACTGTTGTTGTTGTTGTTGCTGCAACTGTTTAACGATAAAGATGATGATGAAGATGAAGCAGTAGCAGGACCAACGTCAATCGTCGTCAAATAATGAAGACAAAAACGGTGCCTGGATATAGGTAGTGCTGTTACTAATTGTGTTCGGCAGGGTTTCGTTGTTCAATACCAGTATTTTGATATACATATACCGAATATTATCCAATATTTATGTACAGCGCGATATACGGATAGGTAAAAACCCAACTCGTAATGGTCGAACTCGTACTACTTCGACTCGTACTGTTTTACACGAGAGTACAGACAGTGAGTGGTTAGACAGTCTATACTTATAACACAGGTCGCAGTATGAGTTGGGGTAGTACGAGTTCAACCAGTACAAGTTGGCTGTCGTCCATACGGATACCGTGCCGTACAGGAGGGGCAGAGGAAAAGAGGCGGGAAGGAAGAAAAATGGCTGGAAAAAAGGTGCTCTGCTGCCGGCGAGGTTGAGGGGAAGGCCTGGCTGGAAGGATGGATGGATGGGATGGAGATGAATGATCGTCGGATGAGTCAGCTCATCAGCAGTCAGCGGAAGGATGGGGCATGGGGAGGGATGATGTAAAGCGGGGAGTGAAAGGGGGGACAGATGGATGGAGGGGGACAAGGCGGGGGAAAACGCGGGGGACAGGGTGAGGGACTGTTGGGGGAACGGGGTAGGGGGAGGGACAGGGCGGGGAGGGGAGGGGACTGTTGGGGGAACGGGAGGGGGGAGGGGGGGGACAGGGTGAAGGACTGTTCGGGAAACAACGGGGACGGGGTAGAGGAGGAATAGGGCGGGGGACTGTTGGGGGAACGGGGACGGGGTAGGGGGACAGAGCGAGGAATGGGCGATGTTAGGCAAAACCAACAAAATGTGAAAATGACACTCCCTATTCACCTTCCCCCCTTACAGTCCGCTAACATACCTAAGCTTATTCTTCTTCCAAAAAAATCATCCTCACTCACCGTAGGGACAGCAACAATTCGTCAAAGCGTAACGCTAAAAATAGTAAACGGAGTATATTTATATTCATTCCCTTCTTTCATTTCCCCGTTCCAAAAAAATGCAATAAAAATAAATAAAAATGTGCCCATAAAAAGAAGCATTCTAAATAAGTCCCACCTTCCATCTGACTGTGAAGCCGTTCCCTGGACGCTTGGTCGGGCGCCAAGCGCAACAGTCGTGCCAAAATACGTACAACAACGATCACAACCGAACAATGCCGGGTTGTACACAATTCGTTCAGCAAAATGGAAATGTAATGGGAAAAGTCGTCGCTTGAGTCCTTTTAAATTGGTAATAAATTTTTGGCGTCCATTAAAAGCATTGCCTCAATGTCACCTGATAGCACCAAAGTTGCTCAATGACTGCAAAATGACCACGATCAAACGCTTTCGATAACAAATTGTGCAACAATTGCATCATATTTGTGCCTGTGGAATTTTAAAAAAATTTAATTTCTTCCTAATTTGGGTAATATTATTATTAGCTAATTATTATTACTTTCCAAAATTTAAAAACAGACCAAAAATGAAGTTTGGCATACGCTGATGCTGGTGATCCTCAACGATAATGTCCAAAGTTTGTGAACTTTTAATGACGAGCGCTGTGGAATCGGCGCATTGTGCCACCATTGGGGGCTGAAGAAGATTGGATGGTCGATGACAATGTGGACTAATCAATCAAATTTATGACGCGTTGATCTAATTTTAATTTAAAAAATTTGCTGGCTAAGGAAGTTAAAAAATGACCAGCAAATGGTGAATTGGAGGACAATAATTTGCGAGGAATGCCCCTAAAATTATTCCTGCAGGTGTCTGTCTGATCATTGCCAATCTTATGATGACGATGATGGCATCAAAAGTATTCTTGTAAGTTAATGAATTCAAAAAGTGTCTTCTCTTATAGCAACCACCCAGAGCACCTGATCATCGGAACACTTAATTCCTCTCTTCCAAAAGTAGCTGTATAGCAGGGGCTGGACTCGTCTTGTCTCTCGCCCATTCTCGCCATTTTGTGTTCTCACCTCTCACTTTTTTAGGCGAGAGCTCGAGAGTTTTTTTAAATAAGGCTACTAAATGTCCACAAATATCTTGCCAAAATCTCGTATTTTTGGGGGTTATCGCCTAAACCGGCACATCTTTAATTTCGCAAAATGATTCGAGAAATGGTTAACGTTAAAAAGTGGTGGGGACCCGGGGAGGGGGAGGGGCACATGACGAGACATTGATCTAGATCGCAAAGTTGCGGAGTGCGCGGCGATGTCCACCGATCATCGGTTAAATGGCGACGAATTGGCCAAGAAAACAGCGGCGGCGCGCCCCGTCTCAATTTCAATGGGGACAACCGCCGGGAACAGCAAAAGAACAATGGAAGACTGAAGAATATGAGTGGGGGGATGGCGGGAAGTGTGGACTGCGCCATCCCTGGGAGGGAAACAAAGAAAGATGAGACAATTGTGTGCGTGGAGAATAATAGAGGCCTGCGCCTCTGCCTGGCTGAACCCGATTCAATCCATTGGAGATGGGGCGGCAGGACACCGAATCGGAGATGAACCCATTTCTGACTGGTTATCTCCATCGTACAACAAAGTCTGAATGTCTGAACGAGCATATGAGGCAAGGGATTGTGCCGTCCGTGGAGGTCTCCGGAATCGGACTGTGGAAAATTTGATTCAGCGAAATCCGACACCAAGTACGACAACCTGATACAGGTGTCGGATTATCATGGAGTCGTATTTTCGACTTGTGCCGCATATCCAGAGAGTTCAGCGGATATACAATTTTACAAGCGAAGTGGGGGGGAAACAAAAAAAAAATGGGGGATAGCCCCGGAAACTCAAATTATGTGTGATGATCAAAGGAAGGATCAAATCAAAAATCCGCCACCACTCTTCCTTTACGCCATCATCATCATCTTCTTCATCATCCAATCTTTTCGCCAATTTTCCCACAATGACATCCCCCATACCTATTCGCTTCACCGCTGCACAAAAACGGGGGGATGGCAGGGCGGGGGAAGCGGCGGGGGCGACGAATGAAAATTCAAATTGATGATGATGGCGGCAGTCAGTTAGTCAGTCAGTCTATCTATCCCCCTCCTGTTCCCATCATAATAATTTAAAAATTGGTTGGTTGATTTATATGCAAAGTGAATGGAGAGGTGGGAGTGGACGGGGGGGGGGGGGGGGGGGCCGTTTAGGGGCCCAAAGGGGGGGGAAAAGGGGGGTTCTTTTAACCCTTCCCGGGCCCCCGGGGCGCCCCTGAACCTGGTTTGGCGTTTTCTGGTTTAAAAAAAAAAA
>JAKKIK010000736.1:0-24259 GCA_024500135.1 Heterodera carotae | reverse complement strand
CCAATTATTCACTTCTGATCACTTTGTGACTTTTTATTTGTCAATCCCTACTCTGCTGATCGCTCACTGATCAATTCAGTGTCGTTTTGATCGAACTCATTTGCTTACTGCTGATCGCTCAATTGATCAATTTAGTGGGACCTTTGATCAGTTCCAATTATTCACTTCTGATCACTTTGTGACTTTTTATTTGTCAATCCCTACTCTGCTGATCGCTCACTGATCAATTCAGTGTCGTTTTGATCGAATTCATTTACTTACTGCTCTGATCGCTCAATTGATCAATTTTTTAGTGAGACCTTTGATCAGTTTCAATTATCATTGCTGATCAGTAAAAGATGACTTTTTTTGATCATAGTGCACATTTTTCACTCACTGCTGATCAGTGTGTTTGTGCCGCTGCTTGCCGTCGTTCCGTCGGCGGTTGCCATTGACACGCGTTGTCCGCCACCGCTGGCGCATCCATAACCGGGCACCATTTGCAGCTCACTGTTGTTGCTGCTGCCACCTGCCACCACCGAGGACAGTGCCAACGCGGACAAATGGTGGTTCATCGGATGCAGCAATGGCATCTGTTTGTGACACAAAAAAAATGGATTTTTGGAATTTTGCTCATCCTTCACTCTCAATTAGTTGATTTGTCTTATTCGAAATTATTTAGCCCGGGGCCCATATCGAGAAACAAAGTAGCCATAGGAGATAGGCCCGGATGCCCAAAAACAAAATTGAAATTCGGAATTTCTTGGATTCTGGGCCCAAAAGGTCCTTGATCCATCTCTTGCATTCTTTTGTTGATCACTCCAATTGATAGATGCGCTTCCGGTCCAAGTGTCAGTATAATTTTTTTTCCAATTTTACCGATTTGAAAAGAAGAAAAGCTTTTGAATCAAGCAAAAGCTAATTGATTGGAAAAGGTTTGGCTTAAAACCGAAAAATCCAAAAATGGCCAATTTTTGGCTCTTTATTGGACACATTTTTATGAGATACATTAAATCGTTTAGCTTCTGCTTAAGCATGTCTCTGGCAGTGGCCGGCGAAATCCAAAAAGCCAGGATTTCAAGAAGGTGCCAGCCGGGACCTCCGCCAAAAATGCCGGTCCCGGCCCAAAAACAGGGACCCGATATCGGGAACCGGACGGGATGCCGATCCCATCGGGCACTATCCAGATCTAAACAAGAAATTTTGATTGTACGGATTTCGTCGCTATTGGCTAAGGACAAACAAAGTTATGAGGCTGCTCGACATTCGGACCGGATACAAGTGCGGATCAACCGCCTCCCTTGCACAAAACCTCCGAGGCGGTGCCGCCGGCGCCGCATTTGCGTCGCGTGCGCGGCAATGTGTCCGCGTTGCCTGCCGCGACGGCGGAGGACACTGACGGAAGTGCCGGGGACAGCAGAAACAGTTGGATCAGTCCGGTGACGGCCGACCGCTGCAGCCGTTGCTGATCGCGCACAATTTCCGCCTTCACATCGCTGTCAATGCAAAAGCATGGCGACGACATTTTTGAATCCCCCAAGCAGTGTTGCCGCCACGGAACCCACCGAGGTTTTATCAACCCTAAGCCGAACCCCGAAAATTTTCTGGTGACCGACCCGAGACCCAATATATTCCACGACCGGGGGCCAAATGACCTGAATCAAATTTTGAATTTTTGATGGATGGGAAGCACTTGAAGAGCCAAGTTTTCCGCTTTGAAAAATTTAGGCAAGAATTTTCCCATAACAAAAATTGGAATTTTCAGGAGATACCTGACAAAACTCAGGAGGCCGATTTAATCCCCGATGGGCCCGGACTGAGTCCCGCTCGAAAAACCTTTGCAGCTGGGCGTCCCATCGACGGCAAAAATAGCGGTAACCCTTGCGGGTGAACACGGCCTTAACGCAATTGTAGGTGTGAAAATTTTGCAAATTTTTTTAGGCTGTAGGAAACAATTGCAGGCACAACCTTAAAGTCGCCCAAAGTAATCCGATCGGGCGGAACCGGCACTTCCGACATGTACGGGGTGGCCGAGTCGTCCAAATGGTAGTAAACCTGGAGATGATTAGACAAGATACATTTAGCGCGGGTTTCGATGAGTCCGGTAATTCATGCACACGACTGATCCCAATCGGGGCCAGGCATTTCCCGGAAGCCGGCACAAAATTCAAAAAACAAATTCCAGCGAAAACTAGGTAATTAAAAAAATGAAAAAAATTCCCGAAATAAAATTCTCTGTATAATTTTGGCAATTTTCGGCACCTTTGTGCTGGTGGCGGTTTTGGTGTTATTGGCACAAAATGCCGTCGTCACTTCCTTCTCCTCCGCAACAGCAGAAGCAGCACTCATTGTAAGGCAAAGCCAAAGGTAAATTTATTGAAGCATCACAATTATTAAATATATTTAAATAATTGTTGATTATATTATTTATTGAAATTGAATTATTGCTAAATACAATTATTATATATTTAATTATCACTGATTTAATTTTAGTTCATAACCGGAAGTGGTGGACAAGTGCCCAGCGGATCGATCAGCCTGGGTTTTCATGGATCCCATCCCGGAAACCAGTTTTTTAATGGGACGGGATTTTTGGCTGGGATCACGACTCGGAATTAAGTCCCATCCCACAATTTTCGTTGATTTTGCCGGACACTGTGGCGAACCACGAAATTCTAGGGTGCCAAAAACAAGTGGAACATTTAGTCTTGGATGCAACCTAACCTTTTTTAACAGGCAGGAGCAGGATTTTTGGTCGGGATCACGGCTCGGGATTCAATCTGACAACATTTTTTTAAATCCGAATTTTCTTTGTAATTTTGCCGGGCACTGTGGCACGCCAGAAAATTCTAGGGGGGGCCAAAAATAGGGGCGGCCTAATTTAAGGTTTTATATCAGCCAAAAAGATACATAAATCAGTGTGTTATTCTAGAATATGTACATAGAATAGAGGCATGAGGGCGGGGCGGGGGAGAAATGCGACTTTTCTCCACAATCAATGAAAATGAATGCAAAATTGGGCGGCGGGGGGGCGGGGGGGGGGACATTTGCCCATTGCCGCTGGACGCGGGCGGACGGACATCTTTTCTCCCCTCCCAGCCAAATGGACGACAACCGACGGACAATTGGTCACTCATCAGCAGTGGGGGGCGATGGGTGGTTTTGGTTACGATGTATCAGTTTACGCCGGCAGCAAAATTTTTAGTGAAAATTTATGACAAAATTTAACACACCCACACACGCTAAAACTTTTAAATGTTTAATTTAAATCATTTTTTTAATTCAACAAATTTTCTTTGGTTCCACTTTTTAATTTAGTTTGGTTCAAATTACCCAATTTATGACAAAATTTAATTAAAAAAAATAGCAAAATATAATTTCCATTGCACTTTAAAATTAGTGTACAATTCACACATTTTCTGGGAGTTCCGGGCTTTTCAAAACTAAGTCTTAAACCGCTTCGATCATTAAATTTAAATGTTTGTACATTAATGAGCTTTACAAATTACGATGGGCCGGTGCTTTTGGAAATTTAGTATGTAATGCCTTAGACAATGTACAAAAAATCATTTTTCAAATTTTGGAAATGAATGACAGCAAATAAATTCTTTAAAAAATTCATCGAATATGTCTTTGTTTATCGACGGCACGTTGTGAAGACGTCTTTATCAGCATTTCCTCCGGCACGCGGTATTCATTTTTCCATGAAGGAGTGTTAAATGTGCCGTCCTCCTCCGTGCCGTCCCCGTCCAAGCCCAGGAACATTGACTCCAAATCGTATCTAAACAATAAAACTACAAATTGACCGGATTTTATTATACTAAATGCGCGAGGAACCAATTTGAATGATCTGCTGGGTCGTCGTTGAGGGTCTAATTTTTCATTTAAAAAAGGGTGAAAATGCCACAATTGAACCTAAATGTCTTCAAACCCAATATGTCGTTAAAATGTTCTAAAACTATTCCTGTTCCCTCGTTTAGGCCAGGCTATATTTTGCAAAAAATTTCCGACGGCGACTATCGGCACCGCTGACTCTCTCATAGAAAACTTAAATGTAGAACAGTTGGTATCCAGCATTTGTGCGCACTTTTTGTTCATTAAAAAATCTAAATGTGGCCCCAGAACGGAATTGGAGGCATAAATGGCCATTTTCTGGTGCAAAGTATCACCAGATAACCGCCCTCCCCGAAACCCTCGGCTCATTATGGTAAATTGTACTAATTTTGTCCGTACTTCCGCCTCAATTCTTCATCCAAGATGTGCACAACGATGTCAGCCATCTTCATCACATTCCAACGCGGCACTTTCTCATGTCGACGTGGTATTTCACTATTGGGCTAAAAAAATATGTATAAAGTTATGGGGTTTTACGGTCTTAAAAGGTCTGTTAGCTGAACCCTATAATTTGTAAGGGACAAAAGGATGGGAAATGGAGGGCAAACTTGTCAGGGATGGGCCCGGACTTTCTTGGGACCGGAATTCCGACGACCCTTTTCGACATTCGCCTTCACCGTTTGATGACACAAACCCCACCAAAAATTTTCTGTACGTAGTCCACAATAGGGCTGCCGCAGACCTGAAATCTTTGCAACCCGAAACCCAGCCCGACCCGATATTTTTCTCGACCCGCGGCAGCCCTGGCACACACCCCGCCGAAACCCTCGGCCTAGTTATGTGACCTTGGTAATAATGAAATTTCGCTTCAAAAAGGTGCGTAAAACGACCATCAGCGCTTTGCCATGGCGCGTATTGAATGGCGAACAAATGATGACGAACGACGGCGAGTCGCCGCTGTCAACAATGTTGTCCAACTGTTGGGCATGAAAACAATGTTTAAATGCTTCCTTACAATTGTGTGGATTTCTTTCCTTAGCATAAAAATATAGAAATTCTAATTTATAAATTATAAAAAGCCAATTTTCATGAATTATTTTAAAACAAATTCTTTAATCGCTTACAAGTTAGTTTCTGCCTAACCCTTACTTCGAACCTAAATTTCGAGTGATACCAAATTTGTAGCAATTGGTTGACGAAAAAAAAGCCTTTTATTCTATTCGGGCGAATTACCCACAATTTTTTCAGAGCCAAAAAAAGCATTTTAAGGGATATGAAAACTTAGGTGAATGATCGACCTGGTGTTGAATGACAGTAATGTTTGAGGCTCGCTGATCTCGCAACACATCCACCAGCTCGTCCACCGTCAAGGCATTGAGCGGCCTTTTGACCAAATCTGACAAAAAAAATTTTAAATTCAATACACCTCCTGAATTAAAGCTGAATTATAATATAATCATTGTGGCGCGTTGGAGTCAGCCGCACCCAATTTTTGTCGAATTCAGGCGGTTTCGAATGTTATGCTTCGGGTTCTACCGCCCACAGGATTTCCATGTTTTTTAATTTAAAAAATAATCTCACCGTGTCGCAAATACGGCTCTTTTTCTGCTATCATCGGAACCACAACTCCCGACTCGTCTACATCGATCACATAATATTCCTCCACTGGTTCGTCCTTGTACAAAGAAAAATAATGAAGTCAAGCGCACTTTCAGACCCAAATGAAGTTTTATCCTTTTCAAATTTTTATGCGAAAAAGTTTTAATTATTTTTTGCTGTCGGGAGCGAAACAATCTTTCCCCAGGAATCGGCAAGCAATTTTTTATCAAAAATAAAAACTCCAACCACTTGAGGGCTGCTAGCAAAATTGCGGAAAGCTTCTTGACTGGCATTGGAAGTTTGTGGACGGCCAATCAAATTTTCTAAAAATTAATGCAAATTCTAACAATAACAAAAGGACAAAACTTTTTTTCTTACCATAAAATAACGATGGACGCGTTGAGAAAGCCCTGCAATTGACAACAAATGTTTTTGGCATAAATCGCATGAGTAAAGGGAATAGGCGAATTGATGATGATAAAGGCATTCTCCACCAATTATCAAAAATAGACCTTAAAGATATAAAATTGATGATAGCTATCAAGAAAACCTCCTTGAATTTTTCTTATTAGATTTAGAAAAAAAAGGCTAAATTTGGCCAATCGGCGCCGGAAAAAAAAGGAATTTACGTCTCGTCAGCCTCGACATTTTTAAAGGGGAATAATGCTTAATGCCAATTAAGAAATTTAAATTTTAAATAAAAATTAATTTTTGACGCTGATCGCAAATCCGTGGATTTTAACCCCCAACAGCAGGGGGAAAATCGACTTCGGGGCGCCGCGGATTGTCAAACGATGTTAGGACAGGAATTTGTTCAAAAAATTTTATTTCCTTGACGCATTTGATGGCTTTTTTCAGGGATTTCCCTACGACATCAGCCGCAACAACAACAGCAGGTGGCAGCGAAGACAACAAAGAATCAGCGGCGGGGGATCCTTACTGGTGGAATCAGTCTTCGTCAACATCCAGGAATTTGGTTCAATTTTTTTGTCACGAAAAATCGAATTTTAATACTTTTTTTTTGCAGTTGGATTCCGTTGGGGAAGACCTTTGGGATGGACTGTTTCAAGAGAAGGCAGACTCCTTCACCTTGCAACAATGGGAGAACAAATTGTGCTTAAACGAGAAAAGCGGCAAAAGACAAAAAGCGACGACGCCGACTGCGACATTGGCGGTAAAGAGTCCAACGAATTCGTCGCCACAGTCGGAGAGTGTGTCAGTGAGCACGGCATCAATTCCGGTCCATAAAGATGGTGGCACATCGGCTGGAAACAACCGGCGGGAGGACAAAGTGTGTGGTCTAGCCAACTTCGTTCGAAATCTATCCCGAAAAAAAAGTCCCGGATTGAAATTTGTCTCGAACCTTGCCTTTTCACGAAATCGCCTCGTCAAATTAGCCTAATTACAATATAATGCGCCCTTTTTTAGCCCTCCTCATCGTCGCGCATCACAGAAAATTCGTCCACGCGGGAGTCAAACAATTCCAACGGTTCCCAAGCGTTGAGTGACATCACCATCCACTTGGACTATGCACGACTGAAAACGGAGCATCGAAAATTGAAGAAATACTTTGAGGTTGGTTAACCGACAATTTGGTAGACATAATTTCTTAGTAAACTAAATTTTAGTATCATTCGAGGGCTCAATGTGTTAATTTTCGAATGTGGGTGTTCGCGAGTCCCTGTCCCGAAAACCAGGATTTCCTTAATTTATTTGTCTTCAAAGTGCCCGTCTCCTTAAATTTCATTGGCCTTTTTTCAGAGTGCCTGCGAAAGTCGTCACAAAACGCCGCCGGTGCGCGAGACGGTCAGGCGGCTGAACCGTGCTGAGCCTGTCGCGTTGGACCTGTACAAATTGCACAGCGAGAAATTGGAGTTGCTGAATGCGGCGCTGGAGGAATGCGATTGGGACGGCATTATTACGGTCATTTCTCAATTAATTGGCACCCTCAAAAATCCGAGGCGTAATCAGAGATACCAGCATTGTGAACTCCTTTGATAAAAACAGTCTCCATTTTTTAGGTGGTTCTGTTTATCAAGCGCACACTGTCTAACCCGCTGTTCCGCCAATGTCTTATCGCGCATCCGAAAGCGGCATGTCATTACATCACTTATTTGCGCGAGTGTGGCGACACCGTCGAGTTGACAGACACACTTTTTGGTCGGTTGGAACACGGTCATTGTCATCTCTTCCCAAGGGGGTAGCCAGATCATGGGTTTCGGGGGGGGGGGGGGGGGGGGCTAAATCAAAAGGCGATCTTTAAAGGTTCAGCGTCACAAAATTTGGCATTTTTTAAATAAAAATTGTTTCAAAATTTAAGAAATCGTAACAAACATATCGAAGATAATGAAACTGACCTGTATGAGATTTTTACAAAGTGGGACAATCGCCAACCCAAATTTATTTTTAATGATCTCTCCTCGAAATTTTTTGGTTTTTCGGTCTTGGTCAAACTTCGGAGGCTGCGATGGTCGAATTTGTGTCCGCCTGCAAATGGACGGACCCGCAGCGGAAGTTGGAGGCATTGCGTAACTGTCTGCTCAGCGGCTTCTCCCATCCGCAGTTGGCCAACGAAAGGCGCAGTCTCCAAGAATGGATTAAATTGCTCGAAGCACACTTGAAAAGGCCTTGAGGTTGACATTCACTTTTGAAGTTTCAAATTTGCATATGTAGAGACCGAAATTCCCAAATTGCCTGTTATGAAATTATGGATGGTCTTAAAGTGCCATTTTTGTGCCGAATATTTCGCATTTATTGCATCGGTCTGAAAGGCAGGCTTTTCGCTATTTTTCTTCGTTAATTTAATTATTTGGCATCCTGTTCACATATTCTTTTTTCTAGAGTTAAAAATTTGTATTACCATGCCGCCTAAACAATTCTCTTCCACAAATATGTAACCTTATCCTTGTTAAAATGTAATAAAACGCCATTCAATGTTTGCGGAATTTTTTCGCGGTTGGATTGTTGTTGAGCTGTTGCAGCTGAGTGGAGCCAGCTGGATGCTTTTTGCCGATCCGGAAAAATTCCAAAAATGCTTCAAAGCCAATGGTGCCTGCCCACGTTTTTTTTGTGATAAATGAGAATGGCTTTTTTCAGTTCCAACGCCTCCCGGAATGGTCCATTTTGTGTTGCTCGGCAACCTCAACAATATGTTGTTGAAGCTGTTCCTGTTGGTGTTCAACCAGCGCTTCTGCCAGCTGCACATTTTGCATGCTCTGTTCAATTTCGTCTCCATTTTATTTTTCCTTGTCGAATCTTTTGTCCTTCAACATTTGATACTTTGTCCATTTGTGTTGACCCAACTGTGCTTTAGTGGTAAACATTAAAATTACTTTTGGTTAATTATTATGCAATTAAATTTGTGTTCAGTGATCTCCATATTTGCAACATTTTTGTTCTTTTGGACTCGACAGATGAATAGCCATGGCCATGGGCAAGAAACAAAAAGGAAGAAGTTGGGAAGACAGAATGCCAAGAGGCAGCCACCATTCGGCGGAATTTACAATTTTTCATTATTTAATAAGCACGACGAAATGTTTGAAAGCAAAAAGAATAATTAAAACGATTCGAAGCAAAAATGAGTTGAGTAACTTGACTAAATATTCTAATTCGGGTTCGAACTTATCGTGGTCAGAAATTTCGTTCGTAGTCTCACATAAAAAACACACTGTTATTTAGATCGTTAAATGCTAAATTTTTTGCACTGCTTTCACTCTCTCTTGCCATCAACATGCAGAAAAACGACGCAGCATTTTCGTCTTTTTTGTTCCCAAATGGCCAGCGGTTCTGAGACGAACAAGCAACACCTTCGGCAGCAGGCGAAACAAGGCGAAATGAACGTTACAAAAGAGGGAGGTGGAGGTTCGTTAACGAATTTTCGCTATTTTACATTGAACGGAAAAACTCAATTTTCATGAATATATTATCCATTTGACTAAAGAAAGGGTTTTGTTAAAATCGTCAGTTTTACAATTCAGCATCTGCCATCGGCGTCGACCCGTACGGCTGGGAGCCCACCAAATGGGACCGTTTCTTCCTGGTGTTAACGCGCTGCTATGCGCACAAAGACGACATTCCCGTAACCCTTTCGTAAGGATGGTTGGTCAAATGACCCTAAATTGTTGAGGGTCAGTGGTACTTCCTGATTATGCTGCCCACTTCAAAAGAGATAACCGGGACCAAAATTCGAAAATCAAAAAAAATTTTAATTAAAAAAACGTTAAAACATCTTTTAGAAATTTCCTTTGATTCATATACCGAACATTTACCTCAATTTACCAAGTTCAAACCCCACCCGGACTCAAAATTGATAAAAAAACGAAAAGTTTAATTTATGAAAATTTTAAATTTTTTGGTTGAATTCGAATCGGTATTCGGAATATTCCTTTTCTACAAATTTATTTTAAATCAATTTAACATCATCTTTAGGATCCAAGTTGGGAAAAAGTTCGCGAAACGTATGCGAGTCTTACGCTATGCTCTCGCAATGGTGGCAGGCATTATCGTTGCTTTTGGCTTTGAAATTTACATGCTAATGTCTGTTTGGTCTCTTTTATGCTCACAAACATTTTTTTTTGATTTTCAGTTGGAACAAGCGCATGCGCAGTGGCCAACTGACCGAAGATGATGTGAATTTTGTGGACAAAGTTGGCAGATTGACCAAACTTTAATTTATGTTTTTTAAATTTTTAAATGACAGTGATAAAATAGAATAAATTTATTGCTTTTTGGCTGCATTTGTATACCATTTTTATGTTTCCATTCCTCTTATACTTATTCTTTTGCCACCTTTTGCAATAATTTCCATCAATATTTTCATTAAGCGTGCTAATGTCGTTTCATCGTTCGCGCTGTTTGCCACCCTTTCATTTTTCCCGCTTTTTCTCGTCTGCTGGCTTCGCGTTGGTCGCTGCAAATGCCGTGGTGCCATCATCGTCGAAGGATGACGCCATCGGCAATGAGGCATGGTTTACAGGAGGCACACACTCATTGCCTTTTTGCCTATAATGAAATCCTTTTTTTGTATTTTTCTATGCCACGATTTAAGGGTTTGCAGCAGAAGGCAGAACTGATTAAACCAAGTCCAAAATTTGAATTGCTGCTTGAACCACCCACTCCGGAACAGGTTTTTCTCACTTTC
Organism: Heterodera carotae; assembly: GCA_024500135.1. Lineage (NCBI taxonomy): Eukaryota > Metazoa > Nematoda > Chromadorea > Rhabditida > Heteroderidae > Heterodera > Heterodera carotae. The sequence continues at coordinate 13,707 of JAKKIK010000736.1, read as the reverse complement.
TTTTACGAGGGTTTTGAAAATGGCTCTAACACTTAGCTCTTGGCTTATTTTCGGAAATATTTTCGCTGTAAGACAGACGAATTTACAAACTTGCCTTTGAACAGATTCTTTACGGGCAGTCGAAAGCGCGCGCGCGTGAGTTTCAAATCGTCCAGAAACCGATATCGCTGACCGAATGGGAGCGAACATGGGAGCGGTGGCGCCAGGACCATGGCCATTGGAGTAAGCAAAGAAATTGACTACATGTTATTTTTTCCATGATTGGTTGAACTGGGACAGTTTTTTTAAGATCCGGAAATTTATCTTTATTATACAATAGTTATTTCAGTTCCTTTTTTAAACTGTTTCAATATGCCAAAATGGGTTAATCAATTTGGATTTTGGAGATTTGGTGCGTTTTATGTGGGTACAAACATGGTTATTGACAGTTTGTAATTTTCACATTTTTTGGACCACGAATAAAACTGCTGTTCATTGTCGGATTTGATTGTCTAAGTTTTGAGTAATACGTTCCTCAAAACTTACGTAATTTACTAAATATATTTACTAGTATTTTTCCAGAGAAGCGATTGGAAGAAAAACCAAGAATTTTTCGTCCCACGCCAATACAACGGAAAATGCTTGTCAAGGTTGGCGTCTACGAGTCTGTGGAGCAAGTGCCAGTGCATGTCTCGTTCGTTTTTTTTTTTGTTTAAAATTGAATTATGTTCTATTAATATTTGTCCTTTTCCACTACAATTTTTCTTGGCTTTTTTATTTGTAGTCACACAAATGAAAAATGTTAAATCTAATGACTCACAAGTTTCACAGTTCCGTCTTCCCTGTGCCTACAGAACCAGGAAACTGTTTCTTGTATAGAATACCGAATGGCAACATTAATTTCTAGGGGTGGATTTTTCTTGCATCTTTGTGAAGAAGTTCTGTGTCTTGATGGGGTGGCACCCCCTTGGGGTCGGATTTAAAATGCACAGTCGGATCAGTATTTGTGCATCCTTTTCCACAGAATGCACGCAGTGAAGAGGGCCATTTCCCGGCGGGTACGTTTTGCCGTTGCGTCGCTTGCCTTGACCTGGTTCATCGTCTGGATGTTTTTCGGAGAGTTCGCTCCGCCTTAGGCCTTTATTGTGCACAAAGTAAATTTTTCCATCGTTAGTTTTTTGTTTTATTCTATTGCTTGTCCCTTTAAATTGCATAAATTCTGGACATTTGTGTGACTTGTTCCACGTCAATGCTACAAAGTTTTTGAATGTTGCTTTGTACAACACGTTTTTGACACCATGCAATTTCCATCAAATAATTATTCTTCTAAAGAGTGACAATGTTTCATCGTTCGCGCTGTTTGCTGCCCTTTCATTTTTCCCGCTTTTTCTCGTCTGCTGGCTTCGCGTTGGTCGCTGCAAATGCCGTGGTGCCATCATCGTCGAAGGATGACGCCACCGGCAATGAGGCATGGTTTACAGGAGGCACACACACATTGCCTTTTTACATTTCATTAAATTGGGAGTTTTTTCATACGGCGATTTAAGGGAATGCAGCAACAAGGGGAACAGTCCGAAACAACGGCGCCGGCAGTGGCAAAAAAATGGCCTATCCCGCGCGAGAAGAAGCGTTTTGATCCTAACAATCCCTCGGTAAAATTCTTCACAATAAAGACATTGGTTGCCTTAAAATAGGCGACATTCGATCAGATACAATTTAGTTAAAAATTTTTGAAATTAAGGAGCTAATATATAGTATTTCTGGAGTGGTTTTTTACTGCACTAATGCACATATATTTCGGCCAAATGATGACCCCAACAGAAAATATAGTTTTTAAGACTAAAAGTTGCGATGTTTGTAGGATACGAGTTTTGGTTTGGGATTCGAAATATCGTAAAACTTGCTCGGATTCATGATCAATGACTGACAAACCCTAATAAAGCAAATTAAAAAAATGTTTTTTGAAATCTGGATACAGATAATTTACAAGTTTCCAAAATTGTTTCTTTTCAGATACCCGATTTTCGAAATGTCGTCGTTACCGATCAGAGACAGACAAAGCACACTGCTTGGGACATTCCGTTTGCCCCCATCGGAATGGTGGCGACTGTGTAAAAATGCAATAAATAGCAACAAAACTTTTTAGAAGATTCATGGCACGATTTTTTTTTGCAGCCCAAATAATATTATAGGAAAAGGCGTCTTATTATAGTTCCCAAATAGCCTTTTCCGTGTAAACGTGTATTTTGACATCAAATATAGTCTTAATTCGAAACTCGAACATTATCATGGTATTATATAAATCATATAAACAGCGTTTCTTAGTTTGATTAATTGCAAAAATCACACACACACAAGTTTTGAGAAATGGCACACGCATTTTCAGGATCGCTTTGCTCTACATGTTCCGTTCGTCCTACAAGGGCAGTAAAAGTTCTCTTCTGATGTCCATGCAGTAAGCGAAATAGCTACTATTTGGAACTTTTTGTAATTTCAAAAATCACGAAATTCTCAAACTTGGGTATTTTTACCTAATATTTTTAAGACAAAGCACCGTCCGAACCAGGGTTGTAAACGAACACATTTTAAAACCCATGTCCGGACATATTCGTAGAGTTCATATCTGTGTAGTTCTTGGCCTTTCATATTTATGCCCAACCCTTCAGGTACCGTATCATCGCCCAATCCTTGACCATAATTTCGTTGGCACTTGGCACATTCTTTTTGCAGAATAGGAAGATCAGAGAAGACAATGCTACAGAAGCAAAGTGAGCGCAAAGAAGAAAAGGAAACAGCGGAAGTACATACATTTTAATTTTATGGCGACTTATTATAGGAATATAACAGGCGGCGTATGCCGAAAAAAGTTCGAAATTCCGGGCTTGTCAAAAAGACGATCCGGTAAGTCCGGCATTTTCCCTAAACCATCCGACAACCGGTTATATTCCTGGTACATTGTTATATTTAATTGGACCTAAAAGTGATTTTTTTTCAGTGTTTGTAAATTAAATTGTAGTGCCTGTGGTGATAAAAAAAAAATTAAAAGAGGATAATTTGCAATTTTGGAAACAAAAATCGAACAAATTTCAAATATACATTTTAAATGGCCTTTCTGTTTGTCAAGGAACACGTGGCGTTGTTCAACAATTGCAACTCCCTACAATTTTAAGCAAGCAAAAAACGTTTTGTAGCATCGCGACACTTTTTGTGCTTCTCGGCGATGTCTCTAAAAGTTCATATTTTCCCTTTCCTCAAATATTACACACTTTCTTGTCAGTTAACAAATAAATTGTTCGGCGGATAAAAATGTAAAATTCATTTATTAGAAAACTATTTTTGCGATTTACGAGATGGGGGGGGGGGAGGGTTGGTTAGTCGGCTGAGAGAGAATTTGTCAGTCATCACATCCCATGGACGGACGGACGGATGACTCATCACCATCATCCAAAAGCAAAGCACCTTTGCTCTTCTGTCAACAGAGTGAACTCGCTGTCGACTCGGCGACATGGACTGTGGTGATGATCAGTCATCGAAATGAGTCTCTCTTTTACATTTCCCTGCGGGGGGTGGCGGCATGCCCTTTGTGTTGTTCTATGCCCTGCTGTTGTCTGACTGCTTGGCACATTTCTTTCTTTGCTATTTTCTCTTGCTGTCTTTTCCTCTATGTCTCACTCCTCTTCCTTATTTTTTCTCATCATCTCTTGCTTTCTTTTTCATTTATTTCTTCTATTTGTCTGTCTCTCTCTCTCTCTTTGTCCTCTCTTTTTTCCTTTATTTTTTTCTTTCCATGTTTCTCACGCTTTTGCTTCTTTTTTCCTATCGTTCCCCTCTCTGTCTGTCTGTCTGTCTTTCCCGTGCTCTCTCTCATTGTCCCCCCCCCCCCCGCCGCCTTTCCTTTTTCTCTTTCTTTCCGTTTTTCACAATTTCCGGCAGGCTCAATGCGCGCCGCCGCCGGCGATGTAAACTTCTCCCCCCCCCTTCCCTCCCACTCATGCGAATGATCAGCCAGCCGAGACGATCAGCCCAGCACTCTGCTGCTGCTGGTGCCGGCTGTCTGTCCCACGGGTCGTCGGTTGGCTGTCACAAAATTGAATGCTTTCCCGCCGGATTAAATAAAAGAGAGAGAGAGAGGCCAAATTGGAAGTAGAGGGAAGAAGAAGAAGAACAACAAAAACTCGAGATAAATAATTTCAGTTTGATCCCCCCCCCCTCCCTATCCGCTCTGACATTAAGCCGCTTTAAGCTGATCCCAATCTCCACGATGGGTCACATCCATCGAATCCGCTGGCGCCTCAAAGCCGGCCCACCCCACAGCTGCTGCTGCTGCTTCTGGCCCCAAAATATGTGTAAAGGCGGCAGCTTCTCATAAATTTTATTTCTTGTGGGGTTTTTTCTATTGCAAAATATTTTTATGTGAAAAAAGCTGGTCAAAATATTAAATTTTAATTTAAAAAATTGTACAAAAACTAATAAGCAATTGCTTAAAATTTGTAAATTCCATTTGCCATATTATAGACATCCTCTGGCAATTAAATTTTAATTCTGCGCTTTTTGTCCAATTTTAAAATAAAATTTAAAAATTTGTTTAAAGTAATTACAAACTTTCTATGTATTTTTGGTCAATGCCCCAAATATTCCATTCTAATCTCTTCTAATTAGTGCTCTTTTACGCCAAATGACAACACATTGCCACCCGCGGAATGAGTGAGCGCCAACAGCGAAAACCACTTTTATGCGTTTGGTTGGCCACCGCCACATTTTATTATCAGCACAGCCACCGGCGGCGGGCGGCTAATGAATTCTTTGCCAGAGTTTTTGGTCGCCGCCAAAACAATATTTATTTTACCCCAAGTTTTACGTTTTAATATATTCGTTCCTCATGACCCCGTCGATGCCCCCCCCCCCCCTCAGGTCCCCGAAATTCACATTTTTGGCCCCCTCTATCCTCCCCTCAGATTTCCGAAATTCACATTTTTGGTCCCCTCTATCCCTCCCCCACTCAGATTCCCGAAATTCACATTTTTGGCCCCCTCTATCCTCCCCTCAGATTTCCGAAATTCACATTTTTGGTCCCCTCTATCCCTCCCCCCCTCAGATTCCCGAAATTCACATTTTTGGCCCCCTCTATCCCCCCCCCCCCACCAAACATTCACATTTTTGGTCTTCCATTCCCCTCCCCCCCGCTCTATCCCCCAGAATAAAATAATTTTCTTAGTAAGCTGTTTTTAAACCATACCCCGACATTATAAAGTGCCCACGAAGGACCGGGGAGGAACCTCTTATATTTATTAAATGTAAAAAGACACTCAGCACTTTTAAAACCGGCTTAAATGCTTTTAAGCCGCGCGGTACTTGCCGCGGCATTATTTTTAGATGTTCCGTAATGCCCCCAGACAGAGTGCCAAAATGTGCATTCCCATTCCTTCAGCATTGCGTGCCTTTTATTACGGGACACCAAGCACAAACATTATTCTTTATTAATTAAATTTAATTTCATTTATTATTTTTTAAAATTACATTTAAATTTTTATTTATTTTTTAAATAATTTCTTAGATATTGAAATTCCACGAAACGCAACAACAAAAACACTATTGAAACAAAACTAGCAAAAAATGTCTTGCAATTTTGTGAACAATGAAGCCGAACTTCGGGCCGCCTTCGAAAATGTCAGCAATTCGCAGAGCGGCAACGAATGGTTGGAACTTGGAAATGGCCACTCTCATTTTTGGGCAAAGTTAATAATTTAATAAAAATTTTCCAAGGGCCATTTTTGAATACGACGGAAATTCGAACATCATCAAGCTGGGCTCGACAGGAAGTAAGAACAAAATGAAAAAAGTTTAATAAATACATAAACTCTTAAAATATTTGCTTTAAGAAAATTTATTAATTTTTGAGATAAAAGTTTCTTAATTAAAAAAAAAATAAATTTTAAGCTAATTAAATTACCAAAATTCGAAAATAATCATTTTTAATAGAAATCGAAGCTATAATGCGAAAATTGAAAATAAAGATATTTGCCAAATTCCAAAATAAATCAAGTTAAATACACAAATATTTATTTATCCTATTTTTGACCCCCCCCCTCCTTCACGGGCTTTCTGTAGGGGGAATTTATTTGAGTGAGGATGGATGGATACTCTTATTTGAGATAGGTGGGGCTTAATTATAAAGGGGGGCTCTAATATAGGAAACTGGTACTAAACATGAAAACATTCCTCCAATATAACCCCCCCCCCCCCCTCCTCTTAAAGTTGGCGGTCTCGAGGAGCTTTTGGAGAGTTTTCACGCTGGCAAAGTGCAGTATGGGTTCGCCACCGTTGCATCTGTGCCCATAATGGCAGCGACTACAGCGAACAGTCAACAGCAGCAGCAGCAACAGGGCAAAGTTGTGCTCGTCCATTGGGTTAGTCGCGACGCGAACATTAAATTGTTTGTACTCCCTATAGAAATTCCGGGGGTTCTATTAGAGCTAAGGCGGTCACCAGATCACCCCCAATAAAGCCCCTCATAGAAAGTACGGTATTTTATTCTTCAACAGACTCCCCCCTCCATTTGAAGCCCCCTGCTAATTCGACTTCCTCTCGCACTCCCTCCCCTTCGAGAGCGTGTCATAAAATAGAACCTTCCCCGGGGTTCTATTAGAGGTAATACGGTTGACACCTGCTGGGTGTCAGTGCATTTCAAAAAAAGCCAAAAATATTTTTTCTAAATTTCAGCAGGGCGACGGCGTGCCGGCCGCGCGTTTGGCCTGCACCGCTTCACATGTGGACGATGTGCGACGGTTTGTGCGCCGTGTCAACGTGACCATCCATGCGCGCAACGAGGAGGACTTGGAGCGCGAGACGGTGGCCCGACAGTTGGCCAAACTGCAAGAGGTGGCGCCGGGGGCACTAATGCAACAGCAGCAAACGCCGGGGGCGCCTTTTTCGGTGAGGAAATGCTTGTTCTGGTACTGAAAAGTGTGTTGGAATTGGTTTTAATTTAAATAGAAGTGCCCCTTTACATTTGAATTCCTCACCTCAATTTGAAGCCACCTCCCCAATTTGAAGCCCCCCTCAATTTGGAGGCCCCTACTCAATTTGAAGCCCCCCTCAATTTGAAGGCCCCTACTCAATTTGAATCCCTCTCCCCAAATTGAAGCCCCCTACTCAATTTGAATCCCCCTCCCCAATTTGAAGCCCCCTACTCAATTAGAGTCCCCCTCCCCGATTTGAAGCCCCATCCTCAATTTGTACCCTCTCAAATTGAAGAACCCTCGCAACTTTTGTCCACATTTTCACAGATGCCCTCATCAGCGCCATTTGTGCCGCCGACTCCGGTCAGTCCCACCCACCAAAAGCAGCAGCCGGTGCAGCAAGAATTGGACAGGCGAGAGCGCGAGAAATTTTGGGGCGAGGTGAGAGGGGCGAAGTTAAATGTTTTAATTTATTGTAATTTCTTGTCAGATGGATATTGGTTTTTTTGGAGGGGGGGGGGGAGGATTTTAAAATTCCAAAATCAAGCCCTTTTTTTGAGGGGACGGGGAGGCGTTCGTAATGCAAACATTTTGCCAAAAAAAAAGATGCGCAACGACGAGGAGGCCCGACGGCGCGAGGAGGCGGCACGCAAGCGACAGCAGCAGGAACTGTTCGCCAAAGACCAGCGCGAAATGGGCGACAAATTGCACATTGCACTGCTGGAACAACAACAGCATGCCAAACAACAACACCAGCAGCAGGTGTCTGTCTGTTTAGCACTCTAATTGGTTCTGTTCGAGAGTCTCGCCGGTAACCAAAAAAAAAGGGCGGCATTTTTTTTCTCAACCAGTACGACGTATTAGTGTGCCTTTTCGTTTAGATTATGATTAAAATCAAACAAGCTTAATGTTTGAACACGTCACAAAAAGCCATGGCAAAAAGAGGCCCAAAAATTGATCGTAAATTTTTGGCGCTTTGTCCAATCAATTTATCTTTTGGGGAGCAGCTTTGGCTAGCTAATGAACGGCTTTCAAACGTCCTATAATTGTTTGTTTGTGCAGTATTTGTGTCACTGTCACAGCCAAACGAAAAAATGTTGTCAGTCCCCTGACAATAAATTTAAATTTGAAATTACAGTTGGCCAAATCGCATAGCGTCGACTCGGCGGCTGGCAACAAAATGGGCAAACTGATTGCTGGCCGAGCACAAATGTTTGAGCAGCAAGTTGCCAAGCTGGCGGAGTCGGCCAAACCTGCAAAAAAGCCGAAAAACTTCAAATGGCAGGTGTGCCAGCCAAAAAAATAATTAATTAAAAAATGCCAAGAAATTTTTTCGTAATACCAAAATTGTCGCCAGGTAAACCTCCAGGGGAAGGCAGCCGTCGTTCAGCAGCAGGAAGCGCCGTCTACGAATCAACAAAAAACTGTGCCAAACCCTCCGCCAAAAGTGTTCGAGTGCGCATTCGTTCGGAAGACAACGGCAACGACGCCGGAGGCTAACGGAACGGAGCAAATACAAGAGCCGGGTGAATTAAATCAAGACTCAAATTACTTACCTATAATAGACCCCCCATAATAAAGCCACCTCCTTTAATACCAAATGATGAGATAGCGATGAGATAGCGGTGAGATAGCTCTTGAGTTGAGAGGAAGGTTGAAATCTTAAGCCTCATAAAACTAAGCCTTCCCCCCTCTAATAGAGCCCCTCTTTGGGTTGAAGGTATAGGATCCCGAGTTTAACGCCGCAGTAATGTGTTCAAAAAAAGATTAAACCTATTTCATGCATTAATTTAATTTTGAAGTGGTCAAGTCAGTCCTGACACAAATTCCGGTGTTACCAGTGCCGCCAGTTGCGCGCCATCCCGCGGAGTCTGTCGTCGTTGAGGCCGAAGAGCCGAAAAAGCCGTCATCGGCGGAGGGTGCCGAAACCCCGCCGCCCAACGAACCAACAACCACTGAGTTGCCGGTGAAAATTTTGGCACTTTCATTTTGAATACTGGATATTGGACTAGAAATACGATTTAATTAAAATTTCCGTTTTTTTTTGATTTAATGGCACTAAAACGCGGTTTAAATTCGAATCAATCAATCAATCAATTAAACTTTTATAGCAATCGCTTTCCATGCACGTCGAAAATAATTTTGCACAAAAAAATGGTGCAGCAACAACCATTGTCGGTGGCGTGCAGCAGCAACTGGAAGACGACAGTGCCGTAAACGGTTCTTCCCCAACGACGGCACGGGCAAAGGCCCTATGGGACTATCAGGCGGAGGTGTGAATTTCAGGGACAAAAAAAATTGGCATTACTTTCGCTTTGGCACCAGTAATACCCAGGGCCGTATTCAGAGGCCACCCCCCCCAAGCCCAAGACCAAAAAATTTGGTACCCCCAGACCCAAATCTTCTTGGATATGTTTTTTTCCTCTTTGCTAAACGCATTACCGCTCTAAATTAGCCCCCCCCCCAGAGGCTCTTTCAATATCCCCAATAATTTGGGATCTAAATTCTAAGAAGGAGGTAGGGGGGGGCTCAAATGGAGGGGGAGGATCAAAAGTAAAATGCCACACAAATCATGGACTGTGTGTGTGTGTGCCCTTGGGGGAGTTTCAAAATGCAAAATGTACCAACAAAAATTCTTTTGCTCACTTCTCTTTGCTGCTGCTTGAAGGCCTCCAACGAGATCACTTTTGACCCGGACGACGTGATCACGGACATTCAGAAGGTGCACGACGGGTGGTGGTACGGACGGGCGCCGAACGGCGCCATGGGACTGTTCCCGTCCAATTATGTGCAGCTGATCCAATGAAAACTGAATGCTTTGCTCTGATGACTGATCAGTGTGATCATTGATCACATACATTAAATTCGCTCACATTTAAAAATTAAATTTTATTTTTGCTAAAAAACTATTAATATTTTTTTAAGAAGATACATAAATTGTTTTTGCATTTTGCTTTCCGTATTATTTAACAATGCCACAATTTGCATCGTCCAAAAATAGTGCCATTATTTTCATTACTCAATTTCTGGGTTTGGTTTTGCACCAATTACAACAGGGACGCTACGCGGTTTCAATTTTAACATCCATGCCTGGGTATATCTCTGATATATATCCGTCTGTATCAGTCTCGTATCTTTCCGTTCCGGATAATCCATGGATAGTTCCTACCAAATTTTATTTTATTAGAACCTTGTTTCTTATAATATCTATTGTAAATATTTACTGGATCAGTCGGGAGGGGGGGGGGGGGATCAAAAAAATGCCGGACCCAGACAAATAAATACCTATGTATAAAGCCAGTAAAAGTTTGCATCATTTTATGCCGCAAAGCTTCGCTAGGGGGGAGAAAAAGGATTATTATTTAATTGGGAATGTGGGAGACTAAAAACCGGTGGCGGATCAGCGATGGATTTATTTTTGTGTAATTGATTCGATAGTCTTGCCAATTCCAGTGATATTTCCTGATGAGTTAAAGCCGCCCGCCCTTACGGACACTGGGCGCTTATCCCAATAGAGACATGTCGCATTAATAATTGACGATTGGCACGACAATTGGACAGGGGCAGGACAATTGGACGATTGGTAGGACAATTGGACGATTGGTAGGACAATTGGACGATTGGTAGGACAATTGGACGATTGGTAGGACAATTGGACGATTGGTAGGACTGAAAAGTAATAATCTTTGGTGCAATGTGACAGGACATTTGAACAGTGAAAGCAAATCGAAAAGTCCCTTGCCACTGTCCAATTGTCCTTTGTCCACTGTCCAATTGTCCTTTGTCCACTGTCCAATTGTCCTTTGCCCACTTGCCACTGCACAATTGTCCCTGCACCTTATGCCGAACCTTTTAGGGTCCGAAAATCCATCATTCTTGGAAAATTTTGGACTTATTTACCCGAAAACTAAAATAGAAACCCCGGACTCCTATTAGAGGAAATACGGATTTATTCCAATGGTCCCATCGACAATTCCCTGTTATAAAAGGGATTCGTACGCTGCTATGACACGCCTACGATCGGCCAAAATTGCACAATTGGCCTAATTGACCCTTGGCGGCTGCAAAAAGATAAAGTGGCGCCAAAAAGTTTTCAAATAGAGTGGACCATTTCGTTGGTGCGCCTTATTAGGGACGAATCCGGATGCCGAAAAAGATCTACGCTCGCCGCGGGTGCCAATTAAATTGATTGACGGATGAAAAATGACACAGGGGGAGAGTGTACATAGTATCCAGCCAGATCTGTGCTCAAACCCAAAATAAAAAAGGCGATATGGACGAAAATCCAAAATCCTAAAAAAAAGCCGAAATACTAGTCCGCTGGAGTCCCGGTAGAAAAGTCGGGACCAGTCCCGGGTAAAAAACTGGGACTAATCCCGGGTAGGAAAGCCGGGACAGTCCCGGGTAAGAAACTGGGACTAATCCCGGGTAGAAAAGCCGGGACAGTCCCGGGTAAGAAAGTGGGACTAATCCCGGGTAGAAAAGCCGGGACAGTTCCGGGTAAGAAACTGGGACTAATCCCGGGTAGAAAAGCCGGGACAGTCCCGGGTAAGAAACTGGGACTAATCCCGGGGAACAGTCCCGGGTAAGAAACTGGGACTAATCACGGGTAGAAAAGCCGGGACAGTCCCGGGTAAGAAACTGGGACTAATCCCGGGGAACAGTCCCGGGTAAGAAACTGGGACTAATCCCGGTCTCGACCAACCCTAGTTCCAAAGCAAGAGTTGCATCGAAGCAAAGCGGAACGCGAAATTGAACAAAATGGCGCAAGCACAGAACATGTGCCGTTCCAATGCAAATCCGTCGATAATGGCACATGAAAATTCACGGCACAAATTCTACTAATTTCAGCCAATCCAAGTGAAAGAAGAAACTAAAGGACACTTTCCCCCGTATTAACTCTCTCTCTCTCTCTCTCTCTCTCTCTCTCTCTCTCTCTCTCTCTCTCTCTCTCTCTCTCTCTATATATATAATTTATCTTTATTTGGGGGGCTCGGTGACCTTGAAATGGACTGTCTGGATGGGTGAGGGTAATTATTGCATGGTATGGAATGGGCGTGAAGGTTGTGGTGCCCTCCGAGTTCCCCTCCCCTCGTCTCCCATCCCACCCCTCTCCTCTCGTAGAACTTCTCTCCCATTGCGACCTAACCCTCCCACCCCCCGCCCTACATCCCTCCTCCCGCGCGCCCTACCTTTCTCCCTCCCTCCTCCCCCCTCCCACTGACTTCCCCTCCCACTCCGACCTCCACCCAAGGGAGTGAATTGTATGATACCTCATCTCCCCCTCTCCCACCTCGCCCAGCCCCTTTCTCCCCATCCCTCCCCTCCTCTCCCAGCCCTCCGCCCATCCCTCCTCTCCTCTCCCAGCCCTCCCCCCCCATTCCTCTCTCCTCGCTCAGCCCTCCTCCCATCCGTCCCTCCTCGCCCAGCTCCTTTCTCCCCATCCCTCCCTCCCCTCCCAGCCCTCCCCCTCCCATCCCTCCTCTCCTCTCCCATCCCTCCCCCCCATCCCTCCCTTCCTCTCCCAGCCCTCCCCCCATCCGTCCCTCTTCGCCCAGCCCTCTTCTCCCCATCCCTCCCTCCTCGCCCAGTCCTCCCCCCCCATCCCTCCCCTCCTTTCCCAGCCCTCCCCTCATCCGTCCCTCCTCGCCCAGCCCCCTCCCCCCCTCCCCTCGTCCACCGGCCTTTCCTCCCACTCTGACCTCCTCTCCCAGACCTCCCCCTCCCCCCGGCGACCTCCCCTCCCTAGGATACATGTTGTTGTGGTGCCCTCGTCTCACCGTCCCCCTCCCCCCAAAAGATGAAGTTGTTTTGAGCCTTACCTCCTCCCCCCCCCCCCCCCCCCCCCTACCGTGTTAGTTCTTCCGCATACATTTTTTTGTGCGCAACATTTTTACGTCCATTTATCGATTCATTTGCGCTGAATGACCCCCGCCCATCGATGGCACAAAAACGCCTTCTCCATCATACATTTTGTTTGATGGGTACAAATAAATGTATAATTAATAAGGAATACGCCGGCTGATGAACGCTTAAAACGGTGTCAGGCGGGGCAAAGCTTATTAATAAGTGCCATTAAAGGAAAGTGGGCAAATGCGCGTCCCGCCGATGGTCACGCATTATTAAGTGTGGCACGCATGGGTTCAATGTCCACCCTCTGAGGCCCAAAATTATCTTATATGTGACCCCAATATCTTACTTTTGATCCGTGACTGTTTTTATTTCGGCAAATTTCCAAGGGCACCCCTATAATAATTTTTTTGTTATTTTCATCTAACGGAGCGGGGGGGGGGGCACTAATATAAAAGGTCGTAAAAATTTATAATGCCCTATTCAGCACTCCCTCACAAATCAGTGCATACATTTGTTTTTACGCAACCGTTCATCATAAAAAAGGTCGTAAATTTTAAGTCCTCCGCGGGCATAAATTTATTGACCGTTCGTTCGTTCGTTTTTTTTTGAATTTATTTTTCCGTCACAAAGGCATTAATTTTTTTTTGAAAATCCCCCTTTTCCCCCTTTCGTTGTTGCCATTATTCATCCATTAATCTTTTGTCCATCATTCGTCCGTCTGTCTGTCTGTCCGTCTCACTTTTTTCCCAATTTCTCATTTTAACCCATCCATTTTGACTCAATGTCCCCTATGCCCCCCCCCCCCCTCGCCATCGATTTGATTTTAGCTGAGAGCTTTCCCCGAATCCGCCGTCGAGTCGCTTCTTTTTCTATGGCGCCCCCCCCCCCCCCCCCCCCCCCTCCCCCCCCCCCCCCC
>JAKKIK010000735.1:0-24263 GCA_024500135.1 Heterodera carotae | reverse complement strand
TTATGAAATTAGATGTTCGATCCTTTAAATTTTCTTTTTTTACTAATTCCCTTCCCCTTAATGGAGAAAAAATTTTTTATCTGGGGGCCTTGGGGTGGGGGGTACCAACTCTTTTTTTCCCTTACCGAGGGGGGTCTTGGAGGGGGGTACGTACCCCGTGTACCCCCCCCCTGGATACGGCCCTGTCACAGCCATCAATTTTTTGAGAAATTCAGGCTTTAAAATGATAAATTTAACATCTCCGAACAATGCTGGTCGAAATTCACTTTCACTTGCACCGGCTTGGGACTGAAAACAAAAAATAACAGTTTGGGTGGCGGTGGGGAGGGGGATGCCGATAGGAGCCGTCGTGGAAAATTTTGAATATTTATTGTTATTGTTGATTTTACTTTTAAATTCGCTTCAAAAAATATTTTTTCTTCAAAAATAATTTTACAGTAACTAGTGGGTTGTTGCGCCCTCGGCGCAAGAAACCCGCTAGGGAACCAAATCTTTAATTTATCTCTTTCTCCTTCTTCATGTACTCCTCATTTTCTTTCTCGTCTCTCCTCATCATAAATGGGCATTCTTGGCTGTTGTTTATATGCACTTGAAGTATTTCGAAAATTTGGAATATTTGGTAAAAAATTTTTAGAAAAATTTTGAATTTTCGACTTTGTGTTCGAATTCTGGTCCGGGGTTCGAACTTTGGCGAAATAGATGTCGTATTCGGGATCAGCGGCCTTGAAAACCCATAGGAACATGCTTTTTGCGATTTTTTAAAACTTGAAATTTTTTTTCAAAAAGGGGGGCAACAAACTAGACTATTACCGGATTCTGGATCAGCGGCCCTTTAAAACATGAAATTTTTTAATAATTTAGACAATGTTTGTCCAAGTAAAGGAAGTTACCTCTGCCAAAGTCAAATGCGTTTTCCTTTTTCGCAGTTCGAGGCTACAAAAATCCGAGGGGATTATTTTGGATTGTCTTTGAGTTTAGCCAATGTCATTTAACTCTTGGCCATAACTAATTTGACCCATTAGGTTCAGTTTTTGTGTGCTCTGATTTTTCTTTGAACTTTATCTTGTAAAGCATATCGAGTTTGATAAACTGACCAAATTTCAAACGATCAACAACTCTTCATTAAGTTACAGTCGGTGGTGTAAAGAGGTGGACAAATTTTCTCGACTTAATTAATTGGACAAAAAGTTATGATTCACCAAACATAACGGCAAGTTTTCAATGGTATGACCTAATAAAAAATTTTCAGGCTTTTAATTAAATGCAGCTTTAAACTAGTTAAAAAAAATTTAGAAATCATTTTTTTTTTAGAAATAGGGCTCGAAATGGTTGAAATAAGTGCGGTATTCTTAATCAGCTATCCCTTAACTCCTTGGAAATATGTTCGGGCTTTTTAAAGTCTGAAAATTTAATTCAGAATTGTTTGAGATAAGGTTAGGTTTACGAAATATTAAAATATAGTTGTACAATAATTGTCTTATTCGTATTCAGCAATCCCGGAAAACCTTAGTAACTAATCTGGTTTTTTAGTCGAATTTAAATAATCTAAGTGTTATTAAAAGCTTTAATTTTAAAGAAAGTGGAATAAAGTGGAATAAAAAAGAAAATAAATGACATAACGAATCAATAGGCGGCATTGGACAAACATGAAATTGGTGAAGAGGAACTCTGCACAGTTGGTTTGGAAGATAAAAAAGAGACGAATTCGATGTCTTCATCTAAATTGGTTTTTTAAGATGATCACGAAACCCCAAAATACAATAAAAATGTGAGTAATTCAGAGAAAAATTCCGGAAGGAATCGAAATTCTGGAAAAATGAAAGGACCTGGAAGTCTTTCATTAAGGCTCTACAACTTATCCCAGTGAAGTAAAGTTCTCTATTCTATATTTAAAAATACCATTGGACATCCAATTTTCTTAAGACTTAGTCATTTTGAGGAAGATGCTATAATGTAGCTATTTACGAACCGCTTAGTGTAAGAACTGCGTTTTGTAATTTCTGCCATGACACCATTTTATTTACCTATAGGAATGGGTTTGGAAGTCAGCCTCGGAATTCCAGAGAATGCGTCCAGTCTTATGCTGAGAGCTTCTTCAGGCATTGTGGAAAGCAGAAAACCGACAACGACATCCAATTGGTTATTAGCCAAAAGTGTGGTAGCATACTCATCTTAAGAGGTTGTTTAACAAAATAATGTAGATAAACAAACCAGGAGGAATCCCCTTTGGGCAAATGCTCGGCCAAAGGGCAATCACTCCAGTCACGATGTCAACTTCACTCAATCGGTACTCATTTTCATGTTGCCTGAGCATAATAGAGGGACCGCGTTTCAAAACATCTTAAGCAGATCAAAATTTGTTTGATGGTGACTTACCATGGACAGTTTATGTCCGCACAACGCCCGTGTAATTGAAAAGGACAAAGTGGCACAAACGGATCCAGATTATTCGAGAAGGAGTGATGGATGTGCAGTCGGTGTTGAAAGCGAGGACTGAGCCTGAATTTTATTTCCTATTATAAAAGAGCAAAAATAGAAATTTACTCTTACAATTAGTTAATTAATCGATTAATAAAATCGGAAAATACACTCCGAAAAACATTGTTTTGTCGTTCCCTAGTTGGGACACAAGCGTGGGGGCAGGGACAGCGTTAAACGAATTCGGCCGGATCCAAGCGTGGGGGCAGGGAGAGGGTTGCGGGCGGGAGCAAAAAAAAGGTCGTCGGTACCACCACCCCCAAACCAAAATCCTGGGTACGTCCCTGGGTTAAACAAACTCGGCCCTCATTTTTTGCTATTTTTGGAGTACAATAGGTCGGTCCTTTACACCACATAAGTCCAGTTCATAAAAACCTGTATGCGCGAATGCTGGCCAAAAAGCTATCGACGCGATCGATTTGGGCTAACATCGTTGGAAGAGGGACTGTAATTTCATGTCCTAGTTGCTTTTGTTGAGCAACATTTCCTGTCACACCCACTGGCATTTTTTTAGTATTTGCTGGCGGTATTGGAATCGATGGTTTAAAAGAAAGTACAGCGGCACGTCCAGTAGTCTCTTTTTCTAACCCGTTTCGCTCAGTCTGAGAGTTCAATGAGACTGGCTTCCTTTTCTTTGAATATGCCGTCTCTGTCATTTCGTTTGCTTCCGTTGTGCTAGTCTAAAGAATTAAAATGATTTTGAAAGATGTCAAAATTCACATTGTCAAACGTCGATTGATTGAGTGAATGCCGAATGCTGCTGCTTCTCCGCCGCCCCTGTCGACTTTCATCCCCATTATGTGGTTGAATCGACGACGTCTTTCTCCCATTTTCTTTTGCCAATTCTCGTTGTTTCTTCTTCTTATCTTCGCTTTCTCTACAAATTGTTTCATTTTCTTTTCCTTTCTCCGTTTGATTGTCAGTTCTGCCAGTTTCGCTGTTCAAATTAGTCGATTTTGATGCTTTGTCAGTCTCACTTTCATTTTGCCCTGTTTTACGAACAATATCTGAAGATTCAAATAGTTTTAAGGTGATATTTTCTAGACGAACTTTCGACAGCCGAAGTGTTTTCTGATGTACTAAATTTTTTAGATTTGTTCTTGCTAACTCCATTTTGCTTCGGTCTCAACTCCTCCTTGCTATTAATCAACGATGTTTTTAAACCGCTGCTCGATGCTTGCTCCCACAAATCGAGAATTGCTTCGATCACTGAGCTAATCTTCGATTGGCTATTCGTCAAATCTGTTTCACATTCATCCATTGCTTCCTTTAATAGGAAATTCGTTTAAAGTATTATATAAATTGAAAAATGAACCTGTAGTCGTTTTTTTCGCCGTATAATCGTAGATTGCACAAGCTGTGCCTCCGTTAATTGCTCGTTAAATTGGGACAATTTCTCCCTCATCGTTGTCAGTTCATTCATTTTAGCAGTTGTTCCCATGTGCTCATTCTCCGTCGGTTGCTTTTGCGCTTCTGAGGTAGCTCTATTTGCAATTGCCTGGTTGGCCTTTTTCTTCTTCCGAACCTAAACGTTGAATTTATTCAACTTCTTCCTACTAAAATAATCAACGCTTGCCTGGGATAACAATTGCCTTCTGAGAAGCTCAACATCGTCTTCAGAGTGTTGTGCAGCTGACCTTCCATCCTTGGTAATTTCTGGAAAACAAAACGATTTGATAAAGAAATATAAACTCACCAGGGTCACTGTCCATCTCCATGCTGACAGTCTCATAATCATCCTCTTCACGTCTTCGTTTTACAGTCGATGAACTGCGATGCGCACTTAATTCGTCCTTATTTCGTTGAAGCTGACAGTGATTTAAAAGCTCGTCTTTCTCAGTGTATTCGCCTTCCTCAAGCTCCATTTACGTAAAAATTGATGTTTGCCTATTGTATTTGTAAAAACGGTAATACTTTAGATGGTTGCCCCCCTTTTTGAAAAAAAAATTTACAAGTTTTTAAAAGGGTAATACTGAAGCTGGTGCCTTTTGAAAAAACTTCAAATTTATTATAAGTCGTTCTAAACATGTTTCTATGGGTTTTAAAGGTCGCTGAACACGATTCCGGCATCCATTTCGCCCAATTTCGAACCCCGGACTCGAATTCGAACAATACAATTTCTGCAAAAATATTTTTTTTCAAAATTAACAATTATGTGCCAAAATCGGTTCAAATGCACAAACAACATTATTCACATGGGTAAATAACAGAAATATGTTGCCATAGATGGTAAAATGCATTATCACCAAACTGCTTGCGCCAAAGGAACTCGGGAAAATATGAGTTAACAGTATCGGAATTATTGCCTGACTGGGGTCGAAATTTGCGTTTGAAATGGGACCACATAGATTCGACATTCTGAGTATGAATATTGGGGTCATTGGGTTGAGAAAATTAACAGACTGGTTTACAGTATAGTGGGTATATCCCTGAGGAAGGTTAGGGATCCCTCTATATGACTTCCACATATCGCTATGGATAACCGACCCGGGGGCAATGAACGATGGCCAGCAATTTGAAAAGGTTTAGCGAACGTCTGAGGAATAGCTGTGCATTTGAATCGATTTTGGCACATAATGTTAATTTTGAAAAAAATATTTTTGCAGAAATTGTTCGAATTCGAGTCCGGGGTTCGGAATTGGGCGAAAGGGATGCCAGAATCGTGTTCAGCGACCTTTAAAACCCCTAGAAACATATTTTGAACTACTTATAATAAATTTAAAATTTTTTCAAAAAATATGGGGTACAAGCTTCAGTATTCCCTTTAAAAGTCGTAAAAAACATGTTTTTATGGGTTTTTAGTGCCGCTGATCCCGAATCCGACATCTTTTCGCCTAAATTCGAATCCCAGACCAAAATTCGAACATTCTAAAAATTTTTAATCACTAAATTTTTCGAAATGCTTCAAGTGCATAAAGGCAACAGCCAAGAATGCAAAGGGGGGCAACCATCTAAAGTATTACCTGAAAATCTTCAGAAACAGAACATTCAGTACAAAAATGAGATTTCGGGGTCAAAAATCAGAACATTACTTAAAATGTTGATGAAGCTTTATTTCGCGTTCTATCCTAAAAAAACAGCATTTGCAGCATTTTTCTTGCCGCCAACAATTTTTTTGAGCAATTTGCGGGCTTGATAACAAAAAGTCAAAATTTATTTGGGTGGGGGGAGGCGGTGCCGATATGCAGCCGCGCGCCACCAGGAAAATTTTTAAAAAGATAGTGAAGTTTTAAGGGGAATGAAGGCAAAATTTCGTTTAGGCGGTGCCATTCTAATTTAGGCAATACAAAAATGCCTAAGAGAAGTGCCCCCGAAATGACGGCGGATATTAAAGCGGAGGTGCCATTGCCGAAAAGCGCGCGAATACAAGAGAAAAACAAAATGGAACAATCTATGAACGGGGAATGCAATGTGAATAAAGATGCCAAGGAGGACGACGTGCCCGTTTGGTGCCTAAAGAAAGCACAGGAGGAAAAGCCAAGTCGTCAGTGTCCTTACCTGGACACAATTGATAGGTAAGGGTTTTTATCACAATTTTCGGCAATTACTTAATTCTCTTAACTTTTAGGGGTGTATTGGATTTCGATTTTGAGAAGCTTTGCTCGGTGTCTCTTTCTCACATCAATGTATATGCTTGCATGGTTTGCGGTAAATACTTTCAGGTCGGTAATTTAATTAACTAATTTATGAATGGAATATTTTTAGGGGCGTGGCACCAATACCCATGCCTACACGCACTCGCTTGATTCGGACCATCGCATTTACCTCAACTTAGCCACACTTAAATTCTATTGTTTACCAGACAATTACGAAGTGATTGACCCGTCTTTGGATGATATCAAAGTCAGTTTACATTTAATTTAAAAAAAATGAAAGCGCAAAAAACTCACAATCTATAGCAAATGCTGCATCACCAACTCGTAAAATCATGAAAAATTTTGAGTTACAAAAAATATACGAATTCATTGTTCGGAACATCATCAATCCGAACCCATATTCGTGATTTGATCACGACGCCAAAAACCCTGGAAACATGTTTTATGATTTGATAAAGAACAATTTTATGTCGTTCAAACTATATACAATATATATAAGTTTATGAACAATCAGTGTCGCCAAGTGAAATGTTTTGTAAAAGCACGGAAAGTGATTGTAGCCAAAAACTCTCCTCAAAAAAATTTAGCCTTTTGACCCAGACTCACTTCGCTCTCGGTGCTTTCCGATTTGATTGCCACCGCACTAAAAATTACTGCTCAATTTTGGTGCTACAAAAGTAAACGAACAAAAATATAAGTGCATATTATACTCGCTACGATGCTGCAAAAAATTTGAAAAAGATTCATGTAACTTACCCCAAAATACAGCCAAATTAGGAAATGTTACCATGGATTTTTCTGACTTTTTGCATACGAGTAGCGAGTATAACATGCATTTATATTTTTGTTCATATACTTATTCACTAAGTACCGAAATTTTTATATTTTTGAGAATATTAAAGACATTCATTGATCATGAAATACGTTATTTATTCTTCAGTCACTTCCCTTTTCACTTCCAGTATGTGCTCAAGCCCACTTACACGCCTGAACATATCAAGCTTATTGGCAGAAATGTTAAGATGGCCCGAGCATGGAATGACACACTTTATTACCCAGGCATTATTGGCCTCAACAACATCAAGGCCAATGATTACACAAACGTTGTGTTCCATGTGAGTGTGTTTGGTTGTCCTTTTCTGTCAATTGGTTCATTTTGATTATTTTTTTGTTTTGCAATAAAGAGGGAACAAAATTACCTTTAAATAAAATACTTTAGGCCCTTTCCCACGTTCCACCATTGCGGGATTATTTTTTACGTGAGCAGAATTACATGTGCATCAAAAGGCCACCAGGTGACAAATTAACGCTGATGCCGCAACGGTTTGGCGAATTGTTGCGCAAATTATGGAACCCGAAGGCATTCAAAGCGCATGTGTCGCCTCATGAGATGCTGCAGGCGGTCGTGTTGTGCAGCGACAAAAAGTTTCAGATAATTCGACAAGGTACATTTGTTTAATGAAATTCATTATCTTCTTTGACAATTTGAGCAAATTGTTCCTTTGTCAAGGCGATGCCCACGAGTTCATGATGTTCTTCTTAAATACGCTGCATATTGGCTTGAATGGCACCGGAAAGACCAGTTCATCCATTATCTACAAGATATTCCGTGGACGGATGCGCCAATACATGCGCAAAGTATTGCCAGTGGATGCTAGCGATGAGTCACGGCGGACACTGTCCGAAACGGAGGAATACCAAGGTGGGTAGGCAAATGGCTTTCTTCAGTGTTTTACTACCCCCCCCCCCCCAGCGGGCTACCGTTTCGTCTTTTAGTCTAAATGTGTAAAACGATGTTCCTATAGGTTAAACCACTAACTAAAATAATCAAAGACACTCAACTTTCGATGCGTAATAATAATACAGTGAACAATCATTTGGTTTGCAGAACAAATCAAAGAAATACCGTTTCTTTCCCTTGCGATGGATTTGCCGCCCGCTCCGCTTTATCTGGATGAACGGCTTCAGAATATCATCCCACAAGTGCCCCTATCAACACTGCTCACGAAATTCAACGGACAAACGGAGAAAGTGGGCATTTGTATTCAATATAAAGTTTTCCTCTTCCTTTTAAGGAGTACAAAACATACAAGGACAATTTTGTCAAGAAGTTCGAGTTGCTTCATTTGCCCGAGTATCTCATCATTACTTATGACCGTTTCCACAAGAATCAGTGGTTCATAGAAAAGAATCCCACAATTGTTAACTTTCCAATCAGGTAGGCAAGTACAAGGAGAAATAATTTTGTTTGTTTTTTTCATGTTTTTTTCTCTATTAAGGGAAGGAAACACGTGAAAATTAGAGTTTCGATCTTTTCTTTTTTTTCTCCATTAAGGGGATAGGGAATTAGTAAGAAGTAAAACAACGGCGACACGATCAGTCGGCCAATTTCACCCTTTGCTGAAGGAGGTTAGTCTGTAACATTTTGATTTTTCAGCAACGTTGATTTATACGAATGTTTGGCTGCCGACGTGCGGGAAAAGCACAGCTATACCACGTATGATTTGATCTCGAACATTGTGCATGACGGAAAGCCACCAACTGCGGCGAGCAAAGGCGACATCGCTGTTGACACGGGCAGATATCGAGTGCAGCTGATCCACGAGGTGGACTTTGAGCTGCTACAGTAATAGTAAATATATGCAGCTTTAGGGCACAGGAAAATGGTTTGAGCTTGAGGATTTGCATGTAAAGGACATTTTGCCCCAGACAATTACGCTTACCGAGTCATACATCCAAGTCAGAAACTTACCATGTTTCGTCATATGACAATGATTATTCGTCCTTTAAGATATGGCGCTTGAATAGGAAGAAAACGCGCAGTGAGAGAGTGGGAGAGGCACAGGAAGAAACATTCGGCACGGCGCCAACCGAAGAAAAGCCAAAAGAGGAGCCAAAAACGGAAAACAATGACACTGATTTATAGTGAAAGACAATGAATTGATTACACTTTTCATAATTTTGCTGTTCAAAATCAATGGGTTTCGACATGCCTTTGTGCCATACTTCTTATGCTTTTTCATTAATACGCTCAGTGAATTTGCATAGATCATCAACATTATGTCCTCCAATTTGAATGAGTTGGAAAATTACCGGCTCCAGCTTCAACAGGTTGGTGTTTATTTCATTCGGGGCTTGGTAGTGATCGGATTAATCGCAGGTGGAGGCCGCTTTGATCGCAGAGCCTGACAATGAGGAGCTACTGAAGTTGAAAGAGGATTTGAACGAAATCATCCAACTCCAACACGAGCTGATAGTCGGCGCGGGAGGGGGCGCAAAGGCGGCGATGGGAAACGGCGCGGACGGAAGCGATCCTTCCGCGCAACAGTCCAACGCTGTCGGCAGCAGCAGTTCACTGGTCAAGGCGGAACGTGAACGGATCCAATGGAAGGTCAGCAAACTAACCAAAATGCAAAGGGATTTAAAAATTCACGAATCTGAACACGAACAATGTTAGGAAATTAAAATTGCCCTGTTGGTTTTTTATGTATGTTGGATTCCAGGTTGGCGATCGCTGTATGGCCCCGATGAAAAGCGGTCAAAAGCATTTGGCGGTGATTGACGGCATCTCTCAAGACAAAGTGGCAATTACATTTGCAAGTAAGCAAGCCTCTTTCGCTTTCAAAATGCATGTATCATATGGTAATCCCTCTGATTTCACTAGACACGGGAAAGAAGGACATGGTACGGTTGGCTGATCTGAGCATTGCGCCAGTAGAAGAAAAGAAAAAATACATTTTCGAAATGGGGAAACCGAATATGCCGAAAAAGGAGTGGCATTTGGAGCGTGAACGACGCAAAATGCGGGCGCAGAAAAAGGCGGAACGATTTAAACAACTGGAAGAGCGCAAGGAGGACGAGAAGAACAAGTGGAAAACGTTCAACACCAAAGCGAGTGCAAAGAATATGAAGGCGAGTGGGGAACGGGCAAAATTGTAGAAAGTTACGATCTGTCCATCCTATTTTTAATAGGGCCTCAAGGCCGTGTCTTCCACCGGTTCCTATCAGGACGGATCTGGCATGGGAATTCATCGTGTCCCGGCCGCACATGATATATCATCCCGTCGTAACACTCAAGCATTCGGTGCCACCATGCGTGGTAACATGGAATCGTTGTTCTGATCGATTTTGTACAAAGGAGGAGGGACTGTGATGGAATGGCAGCACTCCTCATGCCACCTATTTTCATATGATTTCAATTTATAAAAGACAAATAAAGAAGAATGTTTAATTTGAAGTCGGATTATCTTATGGCTGCCCAGTGAAAATTCTCTGGAATTTTCTCACTACAACAAAAATTTAGGAAGAATAAGACATATACATAATACTCCTTTGATGTGATTGAAGCACTTTTTCGAACAGCGGAATTCCGATGATTGGTAAAATTTTCGTACGGTAACTCATCAATAAGAAATCAGCTCATGGAGGGCATTCGCACCTCGAATAGTGTGGTTTCGCATGCTTTACTGACAATGTCAGCGAATGTAAAACATTAAAAATGATAAAATTAGAAATGTCGCCGAACAAATCTGCCAAAAATGAGTTTTAATATGCTGCTGCATATGCTCCCGCGTTGCCTCCGTTTTGGTTGTTGCCTCCGTTTGCTCCTGCCGCTGTCCCTCTTGCGCCCCCACCATTTTGCCGTTGGGTTGTGCCTCTGCCGGGCGGCACAATAGTTCGATGGAAAGACTCAGTGGTTGTGGTCACCTTCAGTAAAAGGCAATTGGGATTGTCTTGGTGCAAATGGTTAAAGGCATCAATCACTTCGTAGGTTCGGTCTTTGTGCCGATGCCGTCCTCCGTCTACGGGCGGCTGATGGACAGCAACCCCCGGGGGCACATCCTCCTCATAAACACTGAAAAGGGGGCAAACAGTGCGCGAAGAAAAGCATTGTTCAGTCAATTCTCACACGTATTCCTCCTTGACGGACGGTGCTCGGACTCGTGGCAAGCGGAACCACGAAAAGAACGGAGGCGCAATGCTTTCAGTCGCAAACGCTTCCGGCGCCGCCGGCTGAACCCCGGCTGCCCGGCACACAACATGGTACATCTCTTGGAAGCACAGCACACAGTGACACTTGAGGGGCACAATCAAATCGAAGACCAATTTAACCCTTTGAAAAGGGTCTCCAAAATGGCCTCCTTTTTCCAAAAATTGCTCATATGATTAGGCACTTTAAGCTATGGATATGGGAAATTGAACCATTTCTTTTTTATATATGTAATTTTTATTGCATATGAATATCAATAATAAAATTTACTTACAAGAAAGATGGCTATGGCAAAACCAAGCAGCCATCCAACCCAAATATCACTTTAAAAAACTGTATTTTTGTTTGTTTTTTTTAAGTTTTTGTACCGCCAGTGGTTTTTGTAGCCGTTAATACGCGAGAAACTGTCGACGAGTGACAGGCCGACAAGGCCGAAGATCAGCTGCCCATTGTTAAAGCATTGTAAATGATCCCCAATTTACTGTAACTCTCACCATCGGTCTGAGCAGCGGAGCACCGCGCAAATTGACCATATAATAAATGTAACACTTTGAGGGGCCAAACAAATGAATTAATTAAAAGTGAGGCGAACATTGAAACATTTACCGATGCAAAACAAGCGGAATAAGCAGAGAATGCGGCGTGGAGAGAAGGAAATGTGAGCCAGGCATAGCGCAACTCTTCATTCAACAAAATGGAAAGAAAGCGTAAGCAAAGACAAATAAAATAATAATTTGAACGATGGGAAACCGTCGGCATTTTTGTAATTGCATGCCAAATGGGGCGAGGGCGACGGCGAATGTTCGAGTGGAGCAGTGCAGGCACTGAAAACAATGCCGCAAATATGCAAAATGGCTAATTGAATTGATGAGAGAATGAACAAATTATACAGTCCGATAACGCTTTCGCTTTTAAATTTCCAAAAATGTTTTGTTTAAAAACCATCCGCCCTTCTCCCAACTGCTGAAATTTGATCGGGATCAGATCATAACAGCGAATGTTTTGAATCTGATCTGATCGGAGAACCAGAACGGAATGCCAATGATCGGACTGAACGGCAAAGCCGCGCCATTCTCTCATCGGAAAGATTTGTGGCGGAGTGCCAATTTACGCAAGAGAAACGTTGCACAAAGAAAGGAAGTATGGCCTTTGGTAACCGGTGAGCAGCTTGAAAAGGATGGAATTTGATTTGTTCGTTCATTCATTTCATTTTCATCGGCTGACTGACTTTAATTGTGTCCACAAATATTTGTGTCGCCAATGCACCGAACAGAAAAACAGCTTAAAACGTTTTAAAGTGTACAAAATATGCGCCTTCGGTCCAAGGGTCGCGACCAGCAGCTCATAAGCTTCAGCTTATTGAACACTTCCATGGGAAGTTCGTTCTCTGGCCGACCAAATCAGTTAAGTTCGAAGCAATTTCGACTCGGACCGGAAGTGTTTAGGGCCAAAAATTTAAAAAAAAGTTCGGGAAAGACGAGAAGCGTTGCCCGGTCCCTCCCTGTAAGTGCTCTCACAAATAAATCGGAATAAACGCCGCGTGATCAGTGCAATTTTACACTCGCCGCAAGTGGCGTAAACGACTAAACGAAAAAACACAACACTTTTATTATTAGCTTTGTTTTTGTCCACCTTTTCTCGGCTTTGTGGAAAAGAGCCTAAAGAAAGAAACGAATGAACGGGCGGACGACAAACGGTGGAAGGCAAAAGTAAAATAAAAAGGAGGAAAGACAGAGGAGGAGAGGAAGGACAAAGAGGAGTAAAAGGAAGAGGAGGAGGGAAAGAGAGCGGAAGAAAAAGAGGAAGAGTAAAAAAGCGTAAAGAGGAGGAAGGGAGAAGAGTAAGGAAGAATGAGAGAAGAGGAGGAAAAGAAGGGGAAGAGTAAAAAAGCGCGAAGAGGAGGAAGGGAGAAAAGGAAGGAAGAATGAGAGAAGAGGAGGAAAAGAAGAAGAGTAAAAAAGCGTAAAGAGGAGGAAGGGAGAAGAGTAAGGAACAACTGACCAGAACATTACTTCGCCGACAATCATCTGAAAATGCACGGGCAATAAAAATAAGATGAAATTACGAGAAGAATGCCACAATTATTGGCGGAAGGGTGAAGCCGAGCACGTAAAGGAGCGCGTAGGGAACGAAAACCTATGAAAAAATTAATTGGAGAAAATTCCTTGGGCCAAAATGCATAAAAAGGGAAAAAATGCCTCAAAGTCTTCAGGAGCAAAGTTCGGTTTAAAAAGGTCAACATCGCGGCAGTAAAACACGCGGTGATGATAACTTAATTAGTAATGAAGAAGCAAAAGTCGAAATGGTCGTCTGATCGAAAAAAAAACGTACGGAAAAACATTGGTAAACCTTAAAAATGAATAAAGTAAATATTTTGATAAAATGATTATTATTTAATGCACAAAAAATAACCTCAGATAATACCAAAGGGCCCAAAGAGCGGCGAGTCCAATCTGATGAGAAGATGCAAAAATGACAAAACATATTCAAAAGGTGCAATTTGATATTAAACACATAAATTGCAAATTAAACAATTTAATTAAATATTAAAATCCAAAAGATAAAAACAATAAATGCTTCATTCAATCTAATTTAATTGTTAAAACTTTGGGCACTCGCTCTTTTTAAAGACCCAATTTTTTAAACGTTAACAAGCGAATAACAGGCCATCCGCGCGATCATTTTCCGAGTGCTAATTAATTTCCGTTATTTGACAATTTTCGTCCAATTTGACGTGAACGGCAAATGGTGCCAATGTTTCTCCATTGTTATTACCACGTGAATAATGAAATTGGGCAACAGGAAGTAATTGATTTTGTATTTGGCCGCACTGATCGGATCGGTCATGGCCAAATGAGTGGACGAACCGCCAAAAATGTCGGAACGCGACGGGGCGAGTCGCAAAGGCATTGGGCAAAGAGTAAGAAGTAATAAATGACGACTATTGGCTTCTCAGCTCCACAAATTGACGACTTCACCTGTCACAGACGCAAATGAATCTTTTGGTTTATGGTTGAACATTTAAAAGAAAATCGATCGAATGGTCCAAGCAAATGTCGAAAGAAGCATTAAATTGCTTCAGACTTAAACTATTTGGTTGTCAAGAATATTAAATAAATAATTTGAACTGGTCGGTCAAGACATAGGAAAAATAAGAATTTTTCGACCTTCACAGACCATTCGATACTTGGACCGGAATCGCATTGGACAGAAGGAAAGGGAAAGAGAGAATCCGTCAGTCGGCCATTTGTCTATTGTTCTTGGGCATGGACGGATCGGATTTGATCCGCTGATGTGATTTGTGCTTTGATCCCTTCTGTCGGTGAGGGAAACAAAACAATGGGAGCGGAATTGAGCGTCTTCTGAGACCGGTCAGAGATACTCGGACTTGGCAAATCTGTCAGCCACCCTAATGCTAATGATCGGACAGGCTCAACGGGGGGATGCGATCCGGTCCCTCCCTCCCTCCCCCCCCCCCCCCCCCCGTTGGGCCTTTGTCGGCCCAGCGACAAATGATTCTCATAAGCTTCGCTGTACGAGTCACTTTGGTGTCCGGTCGGGCCACTTCCCCTCCCTCCAAAACGTGCACATTTCGAGACATGTCCACCCGGGGCAATTGGAGGAGGCCAAGAGAGAGAATGTTTGGTCGGTTGGGCAATGTTTGCTTTGTGACCACTAACAACGGATAGACGGAGAAAAGCGAATCGATTGGTCTCGACGAAATTTGGATTTGTGCGGCAACGAAGGCCAAATAAACAACAAAATCCAAATTCCTTTTAAGCGGAACACGAAAGCAATTGCTGATTTGAGTGTTTTATGAAGTGAAGGCCATCCGAGCGAAAATTGTCAGACGAATAATAAATACAAAAAGGTAAAACGGCACCAAAAATCGCGATGGCAAAGTCAAATCACAGAAGAGCACAATCTGTTCAACCCACTTATCATCTATGAAGACCAAGGAGGGACAGCTTGAGCAATTGCCGTTGATGGTCCTCCTCCGCGCTTTTGCCTTCGTCTCCGCTCTCCGAATCGTCAATTTCATAGTTTTGGCCTTCGTCGGCTTCAGACGCCGAAGCATTACGAGGACGGCATTGCCAACCATTCTCTTTCTCTGCTTGCGACGCGTTGAAGTTGGGACCCTTTTGGCGAAGAACAAAAATAAACATGGAATAAAAAAATGGACGGACCATTCGGTCCAACATTTGCCGCTGCTCCGCGCTGGCAGCCCCTCGCGCGCGAATGCGCATTAGCAATGGCACAATTCTGTCAAAGAGAAGAGGGACAGCCCTTTTGATGAAAAGATTTGCATTTTCTCACAAAGTTGCCATTTGTGCTGTCCTCTCCACGCCAATCACTTGGGACATTCGGAGTCGCTGCTCGCGTCGCTGCACGTCATTCTCATAAAAACGGGGCTTGTCAAAATGGTAAAAAGTTTGATGGGACGACGATTCTGAAGAAAATCCACTTAAAATATAATAGTATGAAAAAAAGCATTTGACTTTCAATTGTCGGACGAAAGTTGTGAAAGAGAGAGCAACGGACGGCGACCTGAAAAATAATAAATAACGATGAGGAGACAAGTCCGTACCCAGAAAAAATTTCCGGGGGGAGATGGTTTAAAAAGCAAATTTTTCCCATTTCGGGGGGGGGGGAGGAAGGGCAAATTCCCCACCCCCTCCCCCCTACGGACATGTGAGGAGAGGATGAAGGAAGGAAGGAAGGAGAAAACGGAAGAATAAGAGGAGGAGGAAGAATAGGAGTAAGAAGAGGAAGGAAGAGAAAGAATAAAAAGATGAGGAAGGGAAGGAGGAGGGAGAGGGAACAGAATAAAACCATTTGAATATCCACCGAATTTACAGCACTTCCGCATTTGCCTTTCATCTCCGCCGCTTACTTCCAGCGTATATTTGTCCGTCAGTCGTTCATTGTCCACCCCAAATTGGCATTTCATTACGTCTAATTCGGCAATTGTCGCATTGACTTTGGCCGACGCGGAAAGTGAAGGGGCAAAGTGCTGCTCATGCTCAAACACATATCCAAGTAGCTGAAGGGGCAATTAACGAAGTTACAACGGGACATTTATTTTGTGAGGCCACTCCAACTAATTGTCCGCTGATTGGCGACGATGCGATCAGTTGGTTCGGCTCATCTTTGGTGGGAAACGGCCGTCCGTGTCTCTCGCACAACTGAAAATGCTGGCTCCCGTAAAATCACCAAATTAAAAATCGCACTTTTCGTCCCAATTTTTGCTCCGACTTTTGCCATTGCTCCATTTCAACTTTTGTGACGCCGCTTTTCACTTCTTTTCTCTTAGCATATAGCACTTTGGCGATGAAATGGAAAAATTCCAATGGTTTTTGCCCAGAGAGCTGAAGGGGAGGACGACCTGAACATTTGGAAAGGATGGATAAACGCTACAATTCTATTGTAGGGAAAGTGAAGAATGGATTAATTTAAATTTTAAATTCGCGGGAAGGAAATTTTTGATGGGACGAGCCGATAAGGCCCGGCGGGACTCCAGCCTAAACCTCGACACGGTTTTAAATTCCGGTCCATCAACACACCGGAATTATGGGACAACTATAGGGAAAATCCCTGCCGTTAACCGACCCCTACAAGCATACTTTTTCTCCATGGCGCTTCCATAGCATAAAAGGAATAATTCAATCAAGCCCGTTACCAGTGGCCTAGCAAAGACCAAGGGAATGGGAAGGTTCGCCCATTTCGTTTTTTGTCTTTACCAATTTTGATCAGCGAAAACAGCAAAGTGTTAAGCGCTCGTCGGATATCACCTTGGAAATGCGGAAATGCAAATAAAGTAATGAAGCAAAAGTAAAAAGGCTATGAAAATCGTTTTTTGTTTTAAAAACCATAAGGCTTAGCCCCACCATTGGCGCAGCTGACAACGTGTTTGATCAGCTCTGCATCACACCTCTGATCGATCAGTCCGAAAATGCGTTTGATCGCTGCCCTTAGCAATGAGTCATTGATCGGATTGAATCTGAAGCTTCAATTTATTGCATATATTTTGTGTTCGTTTCGCCCTTGCTGACTTTATGTGCAAGATTTTCAATTGTTCAAGCAGCAAAGTTGGGAACAACCGAAACGGACTGAGCTCCCAAAACGAGTCGACGTTGGCCAGCACAAAAGCAACCAAACAACGCGAAGAGGGCAGCACATTGGCCAACACGGAGTGCAATTTGGACGGGTCGCTCAAATTAATTTTTTGCGTTTTAAAATTTAAATTGTGACCGATCAGCAGCAGAAGACGGTTGGTTATATGCATTAATTTTCGGAAATAAAAAGAATCCACGAATTTTGGAAGTCGGCCAAAAATAGTCCCTATAAATTTGAAATCCAAAGTTTACAGATAAAACGCATTTGGGAGTTGTCCAATGAGTAAAAGTCTGTGCTTCAACGACATATTTTGAATGGAGGAGAATTCGTTTGAGCGCAAAAATCGTTTAAAACTAAAAAAACCAATTTAAGAGTGAAAAAGGGACAGCGTACCCATCCAATTGGGACTCGCCGCTTCTCTTCGAAGAAGATGAAGTCACGCTTAAAACGGTCGACGTTTCTCCAACAAACTCTTCAGTGCAATCGAATTCATTGACTTCAATGCCAAATTCAGCGCATAACACCCGAAGGGCGGACGCCTTTCCCGAGCCGCTGGGCCCGGTTAACAACAAAGTTTTGGGACCCTAAAAACAATAAGAATGGGTCTTGGTCACCCTGTAGAAATAAATGGGGCTTAATCTTTCCCACAAAAGTCCTGAAAAGTTTTTTATTATATAAGTGTCTTTTCTTTCTGTTAGTATAATTTACCCGATTTACGCCCATTGTTGTTCTGAGCCAATTCTTAAGCTGAAAACGATTTGGTTGAGGTTGGAATCAATGGGAAATAACTTCTTCGAGTTTCATTCTGTGCACTGCCAAGTCACTTTCCCGAGTTGGCGTCAGCAGTGCCAAATCGAGCACATCGGTGTCACTTTTTATGAATCGGCCCAATTTCTGCTTTCAACAATTGAAATGCCCTCGCAATGTGTAATCGTATGAGTGGTCCCCCCCTCCCCATTTTTGACGAATTTGGCATCTATTTAGTCCAACTCCGAACCCCACAACGCCATAATACAATGAGGAAAACAGAGATCTGTGTGTGCCGAAACGCGCGTTATATGCGAAAACTTTCAATGTTCGGTAATGTAATTTTTCTAAATTCATGAAAAATATGTTTTCATTGCTTTTAGGATAGCTGATCACAAAGAATAGGAATCATAAAGGTACAGATTATTGCTATCTAACTTCCAGATCCGAATTATTTCAAATACCAATCCAAATTAAAATTTTCCAAAATACCAAAGCAAATTTTATTTTCGAATTCGATTCGGATTTGAAAATCGCACCAATCCTGAGTTCATATTCGCGAAAGAATTTGGGGTAAATGGGTTTAATCTTATCAAAAGCCTATAAATATGTACTTAAATTTTGGTACTTTCCCATTATGTGACCATAAAATAATTTCTTGAAAAATCAACAAAGGCGCATCTGCCGGTGGATTTCGTGCGCTTTTTTTTGCGGGTTTTTGCTATTTACTGCGCGCGCCTTTGTTGATTTTTTTGAAAATTAATTTTGCGGTCACATGATGGGAAAGTACCGAAATCTTTGTGAAAATGGTGAGAGGGCGGACTATCCCAACTAATTAAATTACCTTCTCACTTTTGGGCGAAAAAAAGGCGAAATAATTGAATTCATATCAGTTTGCTGTCGTTTCGACTTGCACTTTACAGGGCAGGCACTGCTCATTGCTATCCTTCTCTTTATTTGGCTTGGCCTAATCATCTGCAAACAGTTCAATTAAATATTAATATTGTATTTAAATTGGAAAAATGGTACCCGTTTCTGTCTGAAATTTAATGCAACAATAAACTGTCAGTACGGCAAATGCAATTTTCGGTTAATTACCGACCGATTATTAACCAGTAAAAATCTTTTTAACAATTGAAAGTGCTAAAGGCAAAAACAAGACTATAATAGGTTTTCAGGATCCCTGATTTCGGAATTGACCGGTTGAATGATTATTTTATTATTATAACAAAATCCGGGTTACAAATTTAACAGACGACATACGACTCGTACATGACGAACTCGGGAGTTCTTAAAAATTAATAAGCTATTTTGTAAGGTCCACATAAAAAATTGTAATTTTGAAGTAATCCTTACTATATAATATCCCTAACTATATAATAAGCGAGTAAGAGCTCCGCCCCTCCGTTTGAATTCCCGCTAATATGTCATTTTGTCATTAGAAGAAAAAGAAAGAAAAAAATAAAAGAGTATTTGTTTACTAAAAAAAAAGTAAAAAGAAGCAGAGGAAAATACCTACAGAATAAAAGGAAAAGAAATATGAAAGGTTAGAGAATGGAAAATAGTTGAGACTCGCAAACACAATGAAATTCTCTTTCATTTTTTGTATTATGAAATTGTTTTGGATTTGAATCAATTTCTCTTCAAATGTGTAAGCATTTCCTGAGTTTGCTGTGAAAAGGGTAATGTTTATGTGGTCCTGAATTATGATTTTTAAGAAACATATAATATATAACCCTGTGTTTGTTAGTATATAGGCCTTGATCATTTAGAATGTACATTTAATTTTGTTTTATCAATATTAATAATTTGTTTTTCATTTAGATTTGATTTGAATTATTAATGGTACGCACAAAACAAATTTTCCCAACCGAAAAAACGGATGATTTTGCTACGAGTGGAAATGATAAAACGGGTTCAAAGCTCCCGAAAAAAAGCGGTAAAGACCTTGATCAGACGGGTTCAAAGCTCCCGGGAAAAAGCGGTAAAAGACATGCTGAAAACTTCGATCATTTCGATAATATTCAAGAAAAACCCACAACTTCAAAATCACGTCTACAATTAATTACAGATATAAATTCAAAGAGTTTTGAACAAAATTGCTTGAACAAAAAGATGAGATTGGAAAGTGTTATTGATTTGGATGTAATTGACTTGAATAATGTAAATATAAATGAATTTTTTGATGAAGAACAAACGATTAACTGGAAAGTTGGATATTTATTCAAAAAAGCAGGAGAAGGTAGTGACATACAGTTTTTTGCTCTTGGCGATTTAAATATCGAATGTAAATTTTGTAATGCTCTTCATTTTGCAGAAGAAAAACCCTTACACTCAAAGGGTGGAATTAACGAATTTTTTTCGTGCTGTAATTTTGGAAAATATACAAATTTATTGTCTAATTTAAACACATATCCTGATGAGTTAAAAATTCTTTATGCAGAAGAAAGTGAATTACATAAGTTATTTATCGAAAATATACGAAAATATAATAACTCATTTGCGTGTGCTTCTTTGGCATGTAATAGATTTAGTTTTTCGACACCAGGCCCGAGTTGTTTCAAAATATCAGGACAAATATACCATAAATTTAATTCGGTGGCGCAACCAATAGATCTAAACTCATTACCAACTAATGGACAACTTTATTTTCTTGATAATAATGAAGCCCAAAACATCAGATTAATTTCTAATGATTTAAATAAATGTTTAATAGAAAAAATAGAAACGTCTTTAAGAAAAAACTACCCATTCGCTAAGGCTTATGAAATGATGAAAAATGTTATTAATGAACAACACACACCTTCAGAGGCCATTGTTTCAAATGATAATAAAGAAGTGAAAATGTTACTAAGTTATCGGAGTGGATTTGACCCTAATCGTTATAATATTCAACAAGTAAATGAAGTTGCTGCAATTATTGTATGCAATGCTAACGATGAAGTTCCACCAGCAAATATAATTGTAATTGAAAAAGGCAGTAAAGAATTAAAAAATATTTTTCCCTTAGACCCAATAGTCGAACCTTTAACATATCCATTGTTATACCCTCTTGGAAATAAAGGATGGGATGTAAATCTAAAAGATAAAATTGGCAAACGTATTTCTTTTTGTGATTTTACAAAATTTAAGTTGTTTTATCGTCCAAAATTCTTTTTGCCACATCATTATTCTGGAAAATTGTTTCAACAGTGGACTGTAGACCAAGCCGCACGTGTTGAGTGGAATAGGTTAAATTTCATTCGAACACATCAAAAAGAATTAAGAGCATGTAATTATAAGGGATTGACTGACTATTTAATGAATAAAGCAGAACAAACAGGGTCTAATATTGGAAGACAAGTTATTTTACCTTCATCATTTTTGGGAGGACCACGAAACAAAGACCAAAATTTTGTTGATTCAATGGCAATGGTGGGTGAAAATGGTAAACCGGATTTGTTTATTACATACACAATAAATCCAGAGGACATCGATATTAAAAAATGCCTATTTAAAGGACAAAAACCTGAAGACAGGCCTGACATTGTTTCGAGAATATTCAAATTAAAATCAGATAAATTAATTGAAGAAGTTGTAAACGGAGAAATATTTGGAAAAGTAATAGCTTATTGTTGGGTTGTAGAGTTTCAAAAAAGAGGACTACCACATTTACATTTTTTGGTTACCTTACATCCTAAAGATAAACTAAAAAATACCAAAGAAATCGATAATTTTATTCGTGCGGAACTCCCTAACAAAGAAAAAGAACCGTTTTTACGTTCATTAGTTAAGAAATTTATGATGCATGGACCATGTTCAAATTCAAATATAAATGCACCGTGTATGCGAAAAGGAAAATGTCGATTCAAATTTCCAAAAAAATTTAGAGAAGAAATCCAATTAGGAGAAGACGGCTATGCGTTATACAAACGTTCGAACAACGGTGATTTTGAGTTTATAAAAGGAGAACGGCTAACCAATCAAAATGTTGTACCATATAACCCTTATTTATTAATGAGATTTAAATCACATATAAATGTAGAAGTTTGCTCTGAAATAAATGCAATTAAATATATTTACAAATATATTTACAAAGGTTATGACGCAGCAACAGTTGAATGCATAAAAGAAGACGCAAATGGTGAAAAAACCTTTTTAAAATATGATGAAATAGGGCAATATCTTGAAGCTCGATATTTGAGTCCTGTTGAAGCTTGCTACCGGTTATTTAAATATGAATTACAGGGTAAATCACATACAGTAGAAAGACTGGAAGTACATTTAGAAAATGAACAAACTGTTTATTTTGATCCAAATTCAAATGATGACAATTTAGAAGAGGCAATGCAAAAAGGAAGTAAATTAATAGCTTATTTTAACTTTTTTAAAGAATATCCAAATGCTTTATTTCATTTAGCACGCAGTTTTTCAAAAAAGGTGATGAATATGGCTTTTAGTGGCATTGCTGCGACTTTGTTGAAAAATGGGCGTACTGTTCACAGCTGTTTTAAATTACCATTAGATTTAAATAGCAATTCTTTATCATCTATTGAAATTAATTCTAAGGAAGCAAATGAAATCCGACAAATTGATGTTTTTATTTTTGACGAAGCACCTATGGCACCAAAATATGTGATTGAAATAATGGATAAAAAACTTAAAGAAATTCATAATAATGATTCTATTTTTGGCGGAAAAATAATGATCTTAAGTGGTGATTTTCGTCAATGCTTACCCATCAAAAATAAGGCAACCAAAGCTGAAATATTAGATTTAACAATACAAAAAAGTGAATTGTGGAATAATTTTAAAATTTTTCATTTAACCCAAAATATGCGTTCCGATCCTGAATGTATTGATTTTGCTGAACAAATTTTAAAAATAGGAAGTGGTAATAACGATGACACTATTTTACGGCTCCCAGAAATTTGCAATATCGGAAGTAAAGATTTAATTAACGAAGTTTTTAGTGAAATAATAAATAAAAGGGATTTTTCAAAATTATGTAGTTATTGTATTTTGACTCCGTACAATAGAGAAGTTAACTTTTATAACGAAAAAGTTTTGTCTGAATTTCCTGGAGAAAATTATATATTTAAAAGCATTGATGAAGCAGAGAGTAAAGGAGCTCCTATTCTTCCTGAAATACTCAATAAATTTGAATCAAATAGTCTCCCAGATCATGAACTTAAACTTAAAATAAATTGTATAACGAAACTAATCAGAAACTTAAATGTTAGTGCGGGTTTATGCAATGGAACACGTCTTCAAATTCTTGATATTGGGAAAAATGTGTTAAGAGTAATGATTCTAACAGGTGATAGAAAAGGTGAAACTGAATTTATCCCAAGAATTTCAATAATTGAAGACAAAAAATTTCCATTTATACTTAAACGACATCAATTTCCTTTGAAATTAGCTTTTTGTATGGACATTAATGGAGCCCAAGGGCAAACTTTTGAAAAAATAGGTATTGATTTATCAAGAGAGGTTTTTTCACACATTCAATTATATGTGGCATTATCAAGAACACGAAATTGGGAAAGAATTAAAATCAAGTATTCAAACGAAAACACAGAAAAATTAGTCAAAAATATTGTTTGGTTGGAGGCACTGTAATTTTAAAAAAAATGTATTATAAATTAGGAGCCTATTAAGGTAAGTTAATCGCTGCATTATAAGGGTGGTGCAGCGTATGATAGGGCGGGACATAAATGTTCCTCTAACTATCATTTAAACCCTTGGCTCCTTTAATACCCAATGCTTTGGTGCGTTCTCGCCGCGGGTATTGTTAGTAGGCTTTATTGCCGAAGCTAAATCCAAAGCAAATAAACTTTGCAACTCAATATACATGTAGCATTTTGTTAAAAATTTCTTAAAAAATTAAAAGACATTTAATTGTACTCACGAATTTATTTCATCTTAAAATCGATAACTTTAACTAAAAGAGCGGTTGGGCACCGCGAAGCGGTGCCCGGCCGCTCGTGTGAGAATGTCACGGTTGTTTACATCAAAATTTGCCTTTTTTTGAATTGAGTATTAAAACGATTTGCCTGAAGGGCTGTGCAAAAAAGAAAGATAAAAAGAGAAAGAGTTTAAGGAAAAGAAAAAAAGATGAATAGACAAGCACCTGAAAGGATACCGTATTTCCTCTAATAGCCGCCCATGGGCGTTTATTTTTCAATACCCCCTCTAGGGTGGGCGGCAATTGGAGGGTGGGCGGCTATTTTCCGATCAACAAAATTTTTAATTCCCACTATTTCCCCTAAGATTCTAACAAATGATCACTGAAAATAAATTCATAATTTTTATCTTAAACTAATCATTTCTTTAAAAATTCCTGCCAAACATCT